>JAYMTH010002112.1:0-13229 GCA_036897465.1 Pelargonium australe
ACAAGAGCCCGTGCGTTTTATGGCCATTCACGTCTATCCCAATATAGTGAACGCTCTAGAAATTTTTGTCTCACAAATTTCATAGGAAGCGGCCCCACTTCCACATTCGCATAGGTGAGTCTATCAAGAGTACTCTCATAGCTCGGTACTCCACTCCATTTGGAGGATAGATCTCATTAATAGTATAAACTCAACCTTAAGATCGCTTTGAGACTACATGCTTCGAAACATGTTCTATAAATCATATCACGTCATAACTTCCCCATGGAATAATATATATATATATATATATTTCCGTTAAAAAATGTGGTATGGTTGCTCTTCTTTTTTTTTTCTTTCTTTTTGAAAAAAATTATTGATTGCAACATCAAATACATGATTATATTACGCGAAAAGAGAAAAAAGAAACATAAAAAGTTGCTAACACATTAAGAAAAAACTACATATTAACGATAATAAAGTAAACTCAAATCATATCATTATTGTCTTGATCGAATCTACTAAATTTTGATTTGTTTTTAGGCAAAACCGTGAATTTCTCTAGAAAAAATTGATTGTTGCATCAAATATATGTTTATATTCTTCAAAAGGAGAAAAAAAGTGTTAATACATGTTAAAAATACTACATATTAACGATAATAAATAATAATAAAAAAACGAATACTACAATTAATGTTTTTATCAAGCCTATTAAGTTTTGAAATTGCTCTTTTGGAAAAACAACGAATTCGTCTGCCAAAAAAGGATAAATGAAATTATTAATCATTTACATATATTTCATTACAAAAATTATTTACTAATGATCGTGCGATGTGATGATTAAACGAAGACAACACTTGTTTAAGTCTTTTATTTATAGAAGTCAATTAGAGTTTGTATTTCTATTTTAAACCATGTGGTTTCTTAGCAGGCTCGCACTTTCGCGATACACTTTTGAGTTATTTTAATCATACCCAAACTCATCTCTATTTAAAGTTTGGTCACAGGGTTAAAGATTTCTCACATCTCTTTCACAAGTGTGTTGAGTGGGATCAAACTCTAAGGCTATGTTTGGTACGTAGGAATACAATGGAATGGAATGCTTATTCCAGCATTTTCATTCCTTTCACATGTTTGGTAGAAGTAGGAATGGCTGGAAAGCCCATTCCTGAGGAAAGCTCATTCTAGCTTTTTACATGAAAATCATTCATCTTCCCAGTCTAAGGAATGGTCATTCCAGCTTATGCTGGAATAACATTTGGGTCACCTAAAGTACAGATAATTGGAAACGGCAATATCTCGTCGCCTAAGATAGACTATAGGAGACCATATGTCAGCCAGTCACCTAAAGTTCCTCTTAGGCGACGGGACGTTAGGTGACGACATTTTAACCCTATCGGAGACGGATTTGATCATAGGAGACGACTTTTGACCCTCTCCTAAAGTCAAATTTTTTGTAGTGAGGTCTTAATTTTGAATATATTTTTACACTAAAAAAATTATTTAACAACCCGTGCAAGTACGGGCTTCAATACTAGTATCATTATTATAACATGGATAAATTCTTCATTTCATAAATTTGTCCCTATTTCAAGACACCAACTTATCAAACAAACACTCATACAAAACAAAACAAGCACTTACAGCAAAACCCCATCCATTTTTTAGAGTTTTCTCATCCATTCAAACAGATATCTCTTATCTTTCAATAAGGATTGAATTGGGCCCAAGAAAATTTGGGAAATGGGAAACGTTGAAAACGAAAAATATAAAAGAAACATGAACAAACATCTCTGAAACGGTACAATCTTATCCCTTCGATCTCTTGATTGGTCATTATCGCCGGATCTGGCTTGTGTCATTGCCTTCATTTTCACTTACAAAGGAACAAATGTAGAGTTTGATTCATAATTTGCCTTTCAAATGATTTTTTTTCTACTCCAACAATTGCTATACAGGTAACTAAGTAATCAATGTCCAATGAAAGAATACAAGCAGAACTAGTTGAACTAATCTCCTAGAGACTATGAGTGATAATAGTACGTAGTTGCATACATGGGGACAAAGAACTGCACAATAATGATGATGTGAATCCTTTGAAAATCATAGCCTTTTTTGTCTTACTTTGGCAATACTAGTTTAGAGTGAGCTGATTAGGGCACCTATAATTTTTGTATGTATTTTACATGTAGTATACTACTTTAATCGGCTATAGATACTTATTGTTCAAGTATACAATACCAGAAATACAAGTACAAAGTAAGACCACAACAGACAGAATTACAAAAGTATAGAAATTGAGCAAGGATCAAACTTCCAAACTCCAAAGCTAAAATCTCCTACTAAATGGTTGTATCGAGCTAAAATAAGAGCAAAGGAGTCTTGGCGGATTATTTCGGAGGCTGGCGATGATGATGGCACATTGTTCCAGAAGACTACTTCGTTGCGATAGATCCAAATCATCCACATAGTCTCAAAGCCGACATTATTGGTGCGGGTTTCAACTATGACCCGGTGATTTTAGCTAATGGTGTGAGAAAATATATACTCCCTCTTACTATGTAGTATGTATCATTTATAGGATAGATAATAATAAGTTGAATGATACATACTACATAGTAATGATGTGCGTTTTAAGGGAAAACGTAGATGTTTTTGTAAAATAAGAAAGATGTGAAGGCTAAAATTGTCATTAAATATATAGATGTTAGCTTTTATACACCACCAATAATAATTTTTGTATCTATTTTTGTATCTAACAATATCTATAAATAAATACTTTACAAGACTTATATTGGACTAATAACAACTTCTCATTGGTAAAATGACATTTATTCTTCAAGCAAGTAGTTGAAATAAATCACATTTCCTTACTTATGGTTTAGTGCGGTTTACTAACATGTACCTTCCAAAAATCAAACTAAAACTTCCAATTCCAAATAATTCTTTTTACTATCATACTAACTTTTCATCACCTCAATTTCATTTCTCAAATAAGTTTTGTATTATAATTTAAAACAATACAAAAACAAGGGTTAGAACAAGTAATATTTGAGAATATAACCTAAAAAAATTTCGAATTCAAGGAAAACAAAATCATTTAACCCTTACATATGTTTAAGTTGGTAAATAATTTCTTCACACCAATATGGTTCACGACTCTTGTAACAAGTTCAAATTTATAGCAATTCTTTTGTAATTGCAACTATTTTTTTTTTGGACAAACTATATATCTTTACATCAATTTACTTAATCGAAAATTAATTGAACATTATTCTTTCATGATTATCCGATTGAAACATTATTATTTTCTTCACAGATAACCATAGCCTTTTTCGTATCAAATTAGTTTCAAATTTAATTAGCACTTTTTTTTTTTGTTAAACCATGGGTTTCCTGAGAAGGCCCGCACTATTGGCGGTTGACACCTTTAAGCCGTTTTACCACACACAGACTAATCCCATTCGGAGCTGGTTCCGGGGTTAAGGTTTTGCGCTCCTCCCAATCGCGGCTGTGGGGGATCGAACCGTGGTCCGCCCTACCAAAGTCCAACCCCTGGCACCACTGAACCAACCAACGATTGGTAATTAGCACTTTAGTTAAACAGTAAATCTAACATGTTCCAACTACACGTTCGTTAATCCGTTGCTAGAACTGTATGTGACCTAATAACATGCATTTCTTTTGGTAGAATGGTATATGTACGTTCCATGTCACCAAGTAAAAAGTTAGGTGATAGACACTTAATTTTGTTACGCCCACCTGGCCTACGAGGCCCATACCCGCAACCAACCAGTTGGACCCCGCCAAGAAAGCACTCTCATATAAAGAGCAATAAGATTACATTTAACAGGGAGGTAAATATAGGATTGAAAAAAATATATTTGAGCACTAGTAACTTAAGTGTCAGAGGGGTCTTCTTAGAAGGATACCTTGTTTTATAGGACATGTCCGGACTAAAAGAGAGATCAACTCCGAACCCTACATCGAGCAACCTATGGGTTTTGTTATCCTTAGCTTAGAACACAAAGTGGGTAAATTTGAAAAATTATTATATTGTTTGAAGTAGGCTACTAAAGAATGAAATGAGGAATTTGATAGTTTAGTCATCTCGCATAGTTTTAGAGTAAACGAACGTGTCAAATTCATTTATTATAAATCTGACAATGTCATTTACATTATTAAATATTTATATGTGGATGACTTATTGCTTTTTGGCTTAACTATTCACATAGTGAACAACGTGAAATCCATGCTATATGAGAACTTTGATATAAAGTAATTTGTCTGTTTGACTCGGATCAAAACAAACATACTAGCATGTTTGTCGTCTTGTTTACGTAGCAAATGAATTATCCTTAGTGTTCAAGTGTCCAATGTTCAAGGTTCTCACTCCAAGTCAAGGTTTGTCACTCTTGCCTCGAGCATGTGACCTACGTAAGTGCAACACACCAAAGAACAAGGTACGCAGAGAGTGTTTTCAGGACGTCGCCTCAAGCATGAAAATTATGAGTTCCCGGGCTGAATACACATGAAACTCAAGGAAAGCATTTTAGAGAGAGAAAATCAAAATCTAATAAATGAGATCACTCTCTCTTACTAACATAGGGGCTTATATACCTCCCACCGAAAGGTGTCACATGTCGTCGCGCGATTAGTCGGTTGGTTGAGATGCGGTCCACTTGATGAAAACTTGTGATATGTGTCTCTTGAATCCCGCATGTGTTGCTCGTACACGGTGGTCATATTCAAGGGTCCCCGCATGACTCGCACATGCTTGGACACCTTCTAGAGCCTCTACCTTGTTGGGTAGCATCCTAAGACCTCACGAAATCGTGTTGTTTGTGTTCGATGTTAGGTGCGTAGCGCGACCTTTAAGGGGTTTTGGACAATGTTCGTGACCCTCATACTTGTTCATGATGAGTCAAAACCTTCCCCAAGCCTTGGAACAACTTTCAGGGGTATAATTGGACGGAAAGCACCAAAGGGGGCGGCAGAGGGCTTGTTAGTCATGACTAATAAGCTCGTTGCAACCTATAAGGGAAAAGAGGGGCCCTGTTGGTTTTGACCAACTTTCTCATCGCGGCGTACAAGGTTCGCCTCCCTTTGTAGGTCGTTTTGAACGCGTTCCAGGAGCAGATTTTGCTTGGTTTGCTAGGGGGTTGATTGTTTACTGAGGTTTGCTAAGGTTCCTTTGTAGGTCTCGTAGTGAGCCTTGTTGCTTCGTTACGACCTCCCAAACGAGGCTTGTTAACAAGGAAAAAATGACCTTGTAAAGGAACCTTGTAAGCGAGCCATGCAAATGAGTCTTGTAAATGTTCCTTCTAATTGTTCCTAGTAATTGCTCCTTGTAAATGCTCATAGTAAATAAGGCTTGTAAATGCTTCTTGTAAACAAGTCTTGTAAATGCTCCTTGTGAACAAGCCTTGTAAATTCTTTGTGTAAATAAGGCTAGTAAACGCTTATTGTAAACAAGCCTTGTATTTCTCTTTGTAAACGAGCCTTGTAAATGATTCTTGTAAACGAGCCTGTAAATGCTTCTTGTAAAAAAAGCCTTGAAAATGAGCCTTGTAATAAAGCCTTATGACCGATTCCGGAAGCAGAAACGGAGGAAGAACACCAAATGAAGAAGACAGGGTTTTGTTGGTCGCGACCTATAACGGCAGAGAGGGGCCTTGTTGGTCGCGACCTACAAGGTCCACCTCCCCCTTGTATACCGTTAGGTGTGTGTTTTTCTTTGGTGTTTGCTTGGTTTACTCTTTGACAAAACGCGAGATGACCGTATTAGTGAGCCTCGTTGACGAGGTGCGAGATGAAATTATTGGTGAGTCTTTCGACGAGATGCAAGACGAACTTGATCGTGAGCCTCGGTGACAAAGGTGCAATGCAACCTTATTGGTGAGCCTCGTTGATGAGGCGCAATGAGAATTTATTGGTGAGCCTAATTGATCAGGTGTGATACGACCTTGTCATGTCTTGCTTTCATTCTTTCTTAGGTTCTCGCAAAACCCTTTATCGAAGTCATGAGTTTTCTCATGACAACGCAATCCTTAATTCTAAATGAGGTCGGGTGAAGGGGTCAGGAGCGGGTCCACGCACCATGGTTTGAGGACAAGTCTGTGAAGCTACGGTCCATGCATTATTCAATGGAGCCATGGGTTAGGAGCAAAGTCCGCGAACTTATCTACGTAATATGACGGTGATGTGGCGCCTATGCTCGCCACGTGTCATGTTTTTTATTTGCTGTAAAACTTTTTTTTGTAGTATTATAAAGAATTTAGGAGAGACTATTGTAATCTTCGGCATTCACATTACTAGGTCTGAAAAGGGAATTTCTTTAAATCAATCTTAGTACATTGAGAAGATCCTAAAAAAAATATAATTAACTTAACTATAAACATGATTGCTTACCTTATGATTTTTTTTTTTTGAGGACGCCACCTGTGATGGGGGGGGGTTTGGTCGGACCCCTACCTGTTTTATTAAGAAAAAAAATATAATAAGTACAATGACGGAGGGGGACGTCATGAGACTTACCTCCTCATAAAATGTACCTATTACAAAGGCTAAATGAGATGCATGCAGAAAATAAATTACATGAGTAATTTTCCATTACGAACATAACTATGTCCAACACTATCATCAAGAACGATGTCTCTAAAAGAGATAGGAAAGTCCAATAAAGAAACCGAAATAACTTGTGACTCAATGGCTAAGCCTGCTAACCAATTCGCGGCCTGGTTCGCCTATCTCATAATATGTCTAATAGCTATAGATCCCAAAGCTTGTTTTCACTTACTCATGGTATAAACTAACTGCCATAGACAAACAATTTTGCCCAAAAAGACATCAACTAGCAGCTTCGAGTCGGACTGCACGTGATCCAATCTAATTCCCCTCTAAATGCATAAATCAATCCCCAATTTTAAGGCCCCAAACTCTGTAAAGTTGTTAGAGCCCGGTCCATGTGGAGAGCTAAACGAGAAAACAAGAGCCCCTGTCCAATCTCACACAAGACCACCCGCTGCAGCTTGCCCGCTTCGACTTGTCCCATCAATATTGAGACAAAAAAGACCCCGAGCAGGAGGTTTCCATGACACAATCCGAGGGGGTTTAAATCGAATAATAGGTGAAGCGATATGAAAATCATAAGGCGAGCATGAGCTTACCTTATGATTCAAGTGCAACCTTTTAAAAACATTGGCGACAATGTTAGACAATCGTAATAAGCGAGTATCATTAGTAACCTTTGGTAAGCAACTGATTGTACTAGACCTGACATTGTCGTGGGATTGTTGGGCCGGTTTACAAGTAAACCTATTATTGAACATTAAAATGCTATAGAATGTGTTTTGAGATATATCTCAAAACACAATGAATCTAGAATTATATTATCAAAAGGTTTCAACTGTCATTGAAGAATTCAACAATGCTGATTGGAACACCTTGTCAAACGATTTCAAGGCCCCTATTGGCTATATATTTAGCATAGCTGGTGGATTGGTTTCTAGGAAGTAAAAAAACATACTATCTTAGCACAATCAACTATGGAATCAGAAATGATATTGCTAGCTACGACATACGTACCAAACAAGCTAGTTGGTTGAGAATTTTTTTAGCTGAAATTCTCTTATGGAAAAAATCACATTCTGCTGTGTTGATCAATTAAGATAGTACTACGACTATGGAAAAAGTTCATAATTGTTATTACAATGGTAAAAAATGACAAATACATCATAAGCACAACAATATTATAGAATTCCTCTCTATAGGTGTTGTTAGAGTGGATCACATATACATTGATGAGAACTTAGCTGATCACTTGACGAATGGACTACCTAGGGAGAAAGTTCATAAGACATCTAAATGAATGAGACTTAGACCTATGTATTGATGAATCACTCATAATGAGAACTCGACTTGTAGACTTGAGATCTCAAGAAATAAGTTCATTGGGTAATAACAAGTTATGTACTATGGTTTTGATCACGCTAACATAAGCTCCAAAGCATTCATTCCTGGACTGATTTTAATGTTGAGTAAATAAAAAAATCTTAATGAAATCTATAATCCAGTCGGAATGGAGTACCCAGCTTAGATGTTACTCTTGATAGACTCACCTATGTGTACGTGAGAGTGACACGCTTCCTATGAATTTTTTCCAGACGAAATTTCTAGAGCGTTTAATATACTAGGATAGACATGCATGACCATTAACACACGAGTTTTTGTGAACTAAACTATGAAAAAGTTGGGTATGATACGTAATCTGAGATAGAGTTCAAGACTACGATTCAATCTTGTAAATCATAATCATATTCACTCTACACAGAGGTTCAAGTCATAAGACATCTTTGCTTATGCTCAATCCTATATATTCTTTTTAAGTTGCTCGATGATAGAGTATTTATGAAAATTCAAGCGGGGATCATTGGAATGATGAATTATCATAAATAAAAAGAGAAATTTGGTTTTGGGTTGGTGACTTGTCCCACATCGGAAACATACACTAGCTCTTTAGTGTATTTTTATTGGGTTGCCTCATCCATTAGGTGTACCCCTTGGGGGTACCTAATTTTATTGAAGGATGAGAAGATAGATGAGTTTCGTCCCACTAGACATGTGCCATCCGACCTATGGGTCAAGTCGGGTCAGTGCAATGTCTGGGTGTGGGTTCACTTCGAATATATTTTTCATTACAAAAATTGCTTAGTTTTTTTTTTTTTTTTTTTTTTTTTTTTTTTTTTTTTTTTTTTGGTATTTTGATAATCTAAAACGACTTATTCATAACTAAACCATTTTTTCTCGTTTGATATTTTCTCTTGCCGATTTTTCTTTCTCGGTTTACACATTTTGGTCCTGTTTTCTTAGCACACCCTTTGTTAACGTTGTTTTTTTGGCTATAAAAAGACTAGTTCTACTTCCAAAAACACATTGAAATTTCCACTCATCTCTCCCTAATTAAACTTTGAGAGCAACATATTTTTGCAAGTGTAGTTCTGCGCAGTGCAACACAGACTCGATAATTGAGTGGGTTGTTTTATTTTGGGGACGTCGGGGTTGGTAGTCTGTCATGCAACTTTACGGACAATGTCACGAATGTTTCAAAGAGAGCGACCTAGTCTGCGACTCATCCCATCGGTAACAATTTATGTTCGGTTTAATAGTTTTTGTTTCTAAACAAAATTAATAGTGTGGCGGACTTCTTGGCCAAATTTTGTTATTTAAACTACTTAGATTGTAATATTGTTTTCACCCGTTTTTGGGTGCCCGCACTTTACTCCACTCGGACTATACTATTTATCCTAACTCTATTTACTGCATGAAAAAAAGGTTGCAAATTGTGACAGAAATTTGTAAGAAATTTTTTTTGTTACAGTTCAGTCACAAATAGTGACATAAATAATATTTTTTGTTACAGATACACATTTATAACAATTCAAACAATAACATGAATATTTTGTCACAGTTCTATCACAAATTACATTTTGTAACTGCAATCTACATATTTGTGACGTAAATTTTCGCTACAGATAGCGATTTTTTGTTTTAGTGACTGTGTGTTGGCCTCCCTAAGGCCATATATTATGCTGTTGATAAATAAATAAATAAAAATATGCCAACGAAATAACTAGGGCCGTTGCTGTATCCAATTGAAGGCATCTAAAGAGTATATAAACTTAACCTTTTTGTCCCTTTTTGGAGATATTTGTAACCACAAAAAAGAAGAGGATACTGAAGAGCCGGTTCTGGATTCATTCGGTTCAGTGAATTTCGTAAGCACTACAGTGACAACGTTGTACGGTTAGGAGGAAATAAAGTGTCTAAAGAAAAATAATAGGATCACCAAGCGCGTGGATTCAACTGGTAAGAGTTTGTTACAACTTAACGAATGAAGATTAGTCTGAGTGTAAGAAAACGGTTTAAAATTTTTATCCGCGAGTTTGCGGGTCTGCTCGGCTCGAATGAAGAGAAATCTGAGTGTCGTGAAACAGCTTAAAAACGTCAACCACGCGGATTCGCTCATGAACCTAATTATGATTTAGAAAAAAAAAAAAATAGAAAATCTGTATCAATGTAAGTTTAAGTGCAGGCTTGGTCTGTCTATATTTTGGAAAGAGAATTTAATGCATGTCGTCCCTCAACGTGCATGTGGTCACCATACAAATTACAATCACGTGAATGTTGCGAGTGAAAATATATAAGGTCGATGAACAAAAATACAAATCACTTGAATTATTGGATATATAATTGTATACTGATATATAATTTTGGTATTAAAAAGTAGGTCAGCTGTCTGTCAAAATTGTTAGCATCCAAATCCAATTTGGCTTGGTCTGTTCACAATAATGCAAGTGCTTTCAAGCTTCATGCCGATATCTTATCTCGGTTCGATCCCAATTATTGGTTTCATGATAATGGTATGGTGTTCCTCAACAAATCTAGAAAATCTCTGAGCTAGTTGGATATTATTTCCAAATGAATGATAAATATAGTTATAAAATATTATTTTTTAAAATTAGTAATATTTTTTTCATGAAAATGAATGTTTAATGGTGGTTCTCTATTAGAAAATCTCTGAGCTAGTTGGAGAGCAATTTTACTTTCTTCTTTAGTTGCCTTGAAATAGATTACGGTGGTTCTCTCATTAGTCATTTTATATGAATAAAATCCTTTTTTGAAAAAGAATAATATTGTCAATTTTCTCATAACTAATAGTAAGAATTTCAAATATATGAGATATTTGATTTTTTGTTTTTTTTTTTTTTATAGATGAAAGAAGTTTTAATGGTTATGAATTGACTTCATACGAGAGTACATACTTTGTATTATTTCATCGATCTTATATTTATATTGAATACTATCTCCTAAGGATTAGTTTGCAAATTGGTTTATGATTATTTTGTTATATACATTTTTTTCTTGATAGCATCTTCTCATCGATGTATTTTTAATTGTTTTACTGTTGCATCACATGAAAGTTAGGGAGAGTAATTATGTTAGATTTATATAATTTTTCATTTTGTTATTTTTTAACAACCTACATTTGATTAAAAAAATTTCCTTAAACTAATGTGAAGAAATATTGTATAATGTAATAGTAACTAAAGTGAATTCATGCCTACATTTGATTCCATTGGTTTGTGTTGTACATGTACCCTCAAGCTGTAGATGACCGTCATTTCAAAGCATAAACTTGCGTTAAAGTTTTGTCTTCACAAACATTAGTTTATTAGTATACATATAAAATCATAGAGTTTTCTTTTGTTACTTTTTATTTGTGCTTCAATTAGGGAGAGCTTATAAAAATTGTTGACAATTTTATTGAAAATTAAAATTAGAGATATAAATTTTTATATTTACTTTTGTTTTCAAATAATTTCTATTATCTCTTTATATTGGATTGAAGAAAATAGAATTTACTTTGGGTGAGACTTAATGTATGATTATAAACTTCACAAAAGTACTACGCGCTTTATATCATTTATTTGAATTTTTTAATTTATTATACTTAAATTTTGTACAAAATAAATTTAAATTACTCTTATGTTATTTTATCAAACTCTATAATAATTTTTAATTATATTATCTCGTGCATCGCACGGGCGTCTTAGCTAGTATTAATAAATAAAAGAGAATAAGGAATCTAAGCCACAAAATTTTTGGCTTAGGCTAAGCCAAACCAATGAGAAAATGACACCTCATTAAAATACTCATTTACCCACCCAAGTGAATTTGTAGGAGCGGAGCGACCCGCTGGATCCAAACATTTTAAATGAGGTGTCATAATCTCATTGGTCTCTCAATGTTGGCTTAGCCTAAGCCAAATAATTATTGGCTTAACATCCTCAATCCCTAAATAAAAATATCTAATGAGTATTTTTAGATTGTACTTATGTAACATTCCTAAAACTAGGGTTTGTTACCCTCTCTTTCTCTCTGCCATTCGGAGAGTATGCTAGAGATTTTGTTTGGCTACGACGATATTTGATTTTCAAAGCGACGATACTCTTTGATTTGTCTATAACAAATTGTGGTCTTTCTCGCTAAGATAACGAGTTTTGTTTTTAGCAATTAAGGTATTGTTTAGGTTTGCAGTGCGGCGTAGATTCACATTAGATTTTTATTCGTGTGCCCACAAGGCAGCAGGAGGCGGTTGTTAGAGAAGGAAAATGTGAATTTGGAAAGTGGTGTTTTGACCAGAGTCATCGGATCAACCTTGGAGTTAATTTGCTGTCGAATCGGATGGCAGACCCAATGGTTGAAAGGGGTTATTGAAAAAGCAATCCACGTGGTCTCTTTGAAATTCAAGTGCAATCGTTGTCAGTTGTTCGTGCTCTTCAGGCCGGAGGGGAGAATTTCAATGTCTTCAACTTGATAATTCGGTTGATGGGGAGGATTCCAGTGCATTTGGTTTGATTATTCTTTACGTTTTAGTCATTGTGGCTCAGTTTGGTAGTGTCCGTTTTTTCGTTTTCAGGTTGATATGTGAACCGTGTGGCCCACGAATTAGTTTAATCTTTTATTTTTTTGTCACACTTGTTTGGGTGGATTGATTTTCAAACCTCCAGTTTTATATCGTTTTTGTTATCGTTCATTTTGATTTAATAAAATTAATAGCTTTTGCATTAAAAATAAACTTTAACATAAGTAGAAGTTTGGATGTTCATACAAATAATAAATTGTCGTACATTTGATTAATATTTTGACTAAAGTAGAGAGACAATTAAATCTTTCATTGTCCTATTCTAAATTCTAAAACATTTTAGATGCAAGATTGGTTATTGTCCACTTCAAATACATCTTACACATTGTAGTACTAAACAAAATTCGTTAGCTCATAAATTGAATAACAAAATTTTCAATAGTAGAATATACTATAAATTAATTGAACATAATCTCGTCATGGGTTGGTCGGAACCCAGGTCAGGATGGCCGACCGGTGGACGGGAGTGGCCGGCTGAAGATGCAGGATGGCCGCCCCATTAATGGGGTCATTTGGTAGGAGGTGGGCTTGGAGGCCCGGGCCCACCTGGGCTAGGATTGATGGAGAGGTCTGCGACTATCGGGGTAGAGTCAGACACCAAGATTGACGTATAGCAGGTGGTCTAATTCAAAAAAGAAAAGAAGAAGTCTGGCTAGTTCAGCATTGGTAGAACAGATCGGGGGAAAACCATGCTTGCCTCATGCCTCTAATTTGATGTAGGCACCCTGTGGAGTCCATGGGGGTTCGCCTTGGGTTAGATTGA
>JAYMTH010002113.1:0-13224 GCA_036897465.1 Pelargonium australe
TTCCCAAACAAGCACTTGAGTTATGTTTGTTAAAATTGGTTCGTAAAAAGAGGTGTGAAAATGAGTTGTGTTTGTTAAATTTTGGGATAAAAATTGTAGAATATTGTGAAATGACAACAATACCCCTGAAATATATATTTTTTAACTAATAAAAGTTGCAATTGAAATTGAGCCATTAGATTAGCCAACAACACATCTCAACCTTCCATTTTATTTTGTTAAGACTCGTATCCTTTCTCTTTCATTTCTCTCTCTTTCACAAATTAGTTGGTCGACCTATTCAAGATAGTCGGCCTACCAACTCATATAGCTGGTTGACCAATTTGTATTGTTGGTTAGCCTATTCAAATAATTGGTCGACCAATTCAAATTGTTGATCGACCAATTCATGTTATGGTTTTGGATAACTAACAACTAAATTTAAAGTTAAATCCTATAACAAATCGATATATTCTTAATACATTTAAATGAGAGTGATGATAAGTTTTTAAGGACAATGTAGTTTTTAACCAAGCAAACAATGAGGATAAAATGGTCCAAATTTTTTTTTTTCTCTCCTCCTTCTTCGCTGTTAGCCTTTGCTAACTTCTCCAAACTCTCTCTCTCCTCCTTTAACTTATCAAATAGGAAGATAGAGAGAGTGTGTTTTGCCAAACAAAACAAGCTTTGAGCCTCTACATCTTTGTTGTCATTTCAAAAGTTGCAAAAGGAGGTGGATGTAGAGTTCCAAACAAGCACTAATATCCAACAGCAACCAGAACTGTGATAGGAACTACGACTACACGACCGCCGGGCCGGAGGCGATTGCAAGAGAAAATTCCGACGAAGATCTCCGCTGGAGTTTCTGCTATATTCGCCAGTTTTTGTCCGTCCACTGACTTTGCTCGAGCCTTTCCTGCGAGATCTCCCGTAAGGTATTCTTCCAAATCTACCCAATTACCTTGCTTTATTGCTTATATTTGCTTTAGTCTGAGTTTTTTCTTTTGCTTTTGCTGCTGCTAGTTCCGAAATGTGATCCAGAGGAAGCTACTTTGCTAAATTCGCACCCTATTCGCTGTAGTTTCTGCTAAATTCCTTAATCTCTGTCGCGCTTTCACTCTCCGCCTTATTCTTTGATCTGTTCTTCGACTACGACAATGATGGCCGTCGAGAGATATGGTGCCAGAGTCGCTGCCCTTTCCGGTGCCGCTCTATTCAGACTTCAAGGTACTCCCTTTTTCCACTCCCAATCCTCAATTTCAACAAATCCTCCGAATTCGTTGGCCCGCCTTTATTCCGACTTCCACCGGATGCTCAGATCCGAACCACTGCCTCCAATCTTTGAATTTTGCAAAGTCCTCACCACTCTCAGCAAAATGGGACACCACTCCGATGTGCTCTCTCTCTACATAGAAATATGTGCAAATCATGTTCCTGTTCCTCTCAATTTGTTTACTTTTAAAGTTGTCATTAACTCTTGTTGTCGCCTGAGGAATGATGTTGGTGTTTGCTACGGTTTATCTCTCTTGGGAGCTTTAGTTAAACATGGGTTTCAACCCAACACAGTGACCTTTAACACTCTGATTAAGGGCCTTTTGTCGGAGGGTAGATATGATAGTGCACTCGTGCTGCTTCGCATGTTGAATAAAATTGGTAAACCAAATGAGATCACTTATGGTATTGTTATTGATTGGTTATGCAAGACTGGAGAAGTGGACAAGGCTATTGAGTTGGTCAGCGATATGAGAGCTCGAGATTGCAACCCCGACATTGTGATATATAATACGTTGGTGGATGGTCTTTGCAAGAAACGAAGAGTTGATAGGATCTTCCATTTCATCGGAGAAATGGTCAAGGATGGTGTCAAGCCGGATCTTTTTACCTATACCACTCTGATTAAGGCCCTCTTTTTGGAGGATAAAGCTAGTTCTGCCCTCAAACTATTTCGCAATCTGCCTGAACTTTTGAAAGGTGTCCGACCTAACCACATCACTTATGGAATTGTAATTCATGGTTTGTGCAAGATGGGAAATGTGGAGTCAGCTATCTCGGTATTACGAGAGATGAAAACGGAAAGTTGTAAGCCAAACACCGAGATATATACTATGATCATCCATGGTCTTTCCAAAAATAATAGGGTATATCTAGGTCTCAGTTTATTTGGAGAAATGATTAAGAGAGGTGTTATGCCAAATGTCTTCACATACAGTACAATGATTAAGGGGCTTTGCGTGGTTGAGAAGCTTCAAGAAGCCTGGAAGCTCTTCAACTCCCTACCTAGCAAAGGTATCCCGTATAATGTTATTTTGTATACCATAATTATAAATGGGCTTTGTGAAGAGGGATATCTAGAGGAAGCTAAGAAATTGCTGCTGGAGATGGAAGAGAACGGTTGCAAACCAGATGATGTGACTTTTAATACAATTTTGTATGGATTTCTAAAATGGAATCAGAGAGTTGAGGCAATGGGATTTCTACAGAATATGGTTGAGAGGAAATTCTCTCCATTAGCTCGACCTACATCCATGATGTTAAATTTGCTTGGAGCTGAAAAACGAGATTTATGTAATTAATTGATTTACATGTTGTGCTTACGAGTGCAAATATCATTATTTCTTTCACATTGATATTTGGGAGCTGAGTTCAAGACCACAACTCAAGATGTTGAACAAAACGGATTTGTGCATTTCCAACATTTATATTCAGATTCAGTGCCTATTGTGTTTGATTTGTTGGTATAGAGTTTTTTTTTTTTTTTTTTTTTTTTTTTTTTTTTTTTTTTTTTTTTTGGGGGTTGGGTAGAGTTTAAAAAATTTTTTTTTTTTTTTTTTTTTTTTTTTTTTTTTTTTTTTGTTTTGTAGGTGTTGGTACAGAGTTAAAAATGATTATGTTTTTTTTTTTTTTCATTTGTTTATGTATGAATAAGCATTATTAGGCTACTGGTGTAAAAGAATATTGTGATAATTCTAGTTCCAGGGGATAGATAATACCTGATATTAATTTCCAATTCGCCAATGTGAATAGACTTTTCCAAATCCACAAGCTTACTTACAGTCATATATCCCTAGGAGCCTTCAAAACCGATCTGTTGCTGTTAGGTTATGAATATTAAATATTTCAATACTTATATTGGCCTTTTGTTATCACGTAATAATTTTTTCTTGTCAGCAAACAATACTTGTTATTATAAAGATCAATCTGTGAGGAAAGCCAAAAAGTACAGAGGAAACAGGATATGGCTATAAACATGCCTTGCAAATCGAAAGTTGAAATTAAAGCTTGAACTGGGTTCGAGGAGCAAAAGAAAAAGTTCCATGTCGCTGGTGGAGAGTCTGGAGGGAGTAAGGGAGAAACAACATGGGAACTCATGCTTTTTAATTTGAAGTAATATAATGCAGTTCACAAGCCCCACCCATGCAAGCACCTTATAGTGCTCAGCAGGGAGGGTTTGCACCTGGTCCTCCAGCATGTCTCCTGCTTTTCATGGTCACCAGAGAGGGTAAACTGCAATGCTTTGATTGGATATGTTATTGCAATGCTTTGTTTGGAAACTCATTTTCTCTACCTGAATATACTGTCAATTGTTTTGTTTTTGTTTCAGGAGTAAGTGCCAATTGTCAATTTCGCCTCAACTGGTATCATTCGGTGTAGAAGGTGTCGCACATATGTTAATCCATATGTAACATTTATAGATGCTGGAAGAAAGTGGCGTTGCAACATCTGTGCTTTGCTAAATGATGGTAAACTGCATTCATTACTTTTATGGAAAACTAAAATAAAGGATATGATAACTACTTGGAAGTGCTATGGTCTTTACATTAACATATTATTTATGGGGATATATATTCTATTTGATATTCCCATGTCTATCCACCATCCCTTTTGGTAATTCAGTGGCAATTCCTGTATTTTTCTTTTAAGCCAAGTTATGTAATAAAAACTACACATCTTACAAATCATAGTTATTCTATAATCTTGAACTTTTTGTAGATCAAAGAGAATGAATTTAAGTTAATGCAATGTTTTCAGTATGTTGCAGTTCTCTGTAAACATTTGGAGTCCATTTGCAAAATATGTATATTAGTGCGGCAATGTAGTCCTGTTTGTTTTTTGTCATAAAATCTTTATGCATGTTCAGTTCAGGGTAAAAGTGTGGGATAACATAATCCATTCTTTGTGAACTTTGTTTTTTTTGTGACACAAGTTTTGTTATCACGATTATTCACGATAAAATGAACAAGTACCCCATAAACACTTAGAGAATACTGATCTCATCTCTCCTAACGTTATCAAGACTTTGATTCAGTGCTCAGCCTTTCCACCTGTCATCTGGTTATTGAATTCCCTCTATGGAAATACACCACTTTCTTGCTCTTTCTTCTGCTTTCTTTCATATAATTAATTGAATGATATTAAGTGATCATTTGATAAATCATTGGTTGTTTACAACAAACAACTACAAGTTGTTGAACTTTAGTTTTGATGAAGTGTAGATGTACATAGTACATAGTCCAAAAGGTGTTTTTTGTGTTGTCCCAACTCCCAAAAACATTGACACCTGTAATCTAATCTCTTCTCTGGCTTTGATATTCTGGAAAAATGGTACTCTGTTTTCTTAATTTTGTGTATTTTAAGAGTGTTCTATTTCATCAAGAGAAACTGAGCCCAATTTGTTGGTTTTTCGTTTTGATAAAGAAAACACATTTTTCAGTAGATATTCCCTAATTAGACAACTAGAGAACCTTATTTGCAGCTTCCTTTCTGTAAAGGTGTCCTGTTAAGACAAAATAAATAAAAGGTTTCCATACTTATTGATTATTGGTTCTCTGGCTACCATGAGTTCAGGCGCAAATGAGAAAGAAACTACCTAATATACTCTGTGAGAAGAAACCTTGTGATCCATAAAAATGCAATTTACATGGCTTATAGGTATTTAGGTGGACCTATTCAACTCCACATACTTGTTTGAGGCATAGCCTTTATTTTGTTATAATGAAGTGGTACTGTGATCACTAATTGAACAAAAAAGTATGTATCATAAACTGAATATATGATTATATATTCAGATCATCAATCTTATTTCAGTTTTAGAAATTTGGTGGTTTAGACATTTCAAATTATAATGTTTAAAGGTATTTGGGGTGGGCTGGGGTGGGCGGCCCTATTGAACTCTTCACTTTGTTTAAGGTATACTGTTCACTGTTCATTGTTCATTTTCATAGTGATGGGATACTGCGATCAGTATTAGACCATGCACTTACCATCTCAAAGCACACATGCTTTCGTTATTATTTTAATGACTATTTATACTCTGGATGTTTATACATGGTTTCCGTTAAGTACCTTTTGTTATAACTTTTCAAGGCACAAATGCTTACACACAATTCCATTTTTCTTTCCAGTTCCTGGTGATTATTTTGCCCATTTAGATGCCACTGGCAGAAGAGTTGATTTGGATCAGCGACCTGAACTTATTAAGGGTAGCGTGGAGTTTGTTGCTCCAACTGAATATATGGTGCGGCCTCCAATGCCACCCCTATATTTTTTTCTGATTGATGTTTCAGTATCTGCTGTTAGAAGTGGTATGGTTGAGGTAAACATCTTTTCCTTGAAAACTAGATTGTTTCACATTGGGCTTTGCATTATGGAACATAAATTTTGTGGAGTATTTTTCCCAAAAGTTTTGCATCCATCACTCAAGATTATTTGTTATGCCTGAAATCAGATTGTCTATTTATTTGTATGCAGTGGGGTACTGCAGTTCTTTTTTTTTTTTTCCACATATATAAGATATTTTCTTAATCTTAAATTCAGAATATAGTTTGCAAGTTTTAAAGAATATCACGGGCTGTGGTTGCTGTCTTTGTACATAAAATGAGTATGGTGGACCAATGGGCTGTATGTTTGAGCTTCACACTTGCAGTTTGACAGGACTACATACGTGCTTCAACTTATCAATGTTAAGCTTATCAATGTGTAGAACTCATTTTCATGGTTATACAGCAATGGTGTAGTCACAACTCCCCACTGCTAATGTTGTCTTTTCTTTTACATTTTGTTTCATTATAATAAGTTATGCCTTGATGTTGAAAACATAAAATAAGTTTTAGGTCTGCATCACTGTTTGGGGTAAAAAAATTTGGTATCCTAACCTGAGTAATATTTGGGCCCGTGTGTGTTTTTATGATTTATGTTGATGCCCAACATCCTTTTGCAGTCTGTGGCCCAAACTATTAAGTCATGTTTGGATGAGCTGCCTGGCTACCCTCGTACACAGATTGGGTTCATAACGTTTGACAGCACTATACATTTCTATAATATGAAGGTAAGTGGTCTGATCTATCATTGCTCTTATTGAAACTTGTGTATGGTAGACCTTATTTTGGGACTTCCGACAAAATATATGTTGAATAACATTGTGGTTTCGCTTGTTCAGTCATCTTTGACACAACCTCAGATGATGGTGGTGTCGGATCTAGAAGATATATTTGTACCATTGCCAGATGACCTCCTTGTCAACTTGTCTGAATCAAGAAGTGTTGTAGAGACATTTCTGGATAGCTTGCCCTCGTTGTTTCAAGCCACATACAATGTTGAATCTGCTTTTGGTCCAGCTCTAAAAGCAGCATTCATGGTTATGGTATGTTGATATGTCACACCTGCACTACACAATGTTTTTTGGTGAGGTAGTTATTGCCATTTTTTCAGTTTGCTCTAAGTCCCCTCTCTCTGTTCACGCAGAACCAACTTGGGGGGAAGTTGTTAATTTTCCAAAACACTCTGCCATCTCTTGGTGTTGGACGCCTAAAGTTACGCGGAGATGACTTTCGTGTTTATGGAACAGACAAAGAACATGCACTAAGAATACCAGAAGATACATTTTATAAGCAAATGGCAGCTGATTTGACTAAATATCAGATAGGAGTGAACATATATGCATTCAGTGATAAGTACACTGATATAGCCTCCCTAGGTAGGTGATTGTGATTTCTTCAAGGATATGGAAACTTAATTTGTCACTTCTTGTTTTAGCTTATTTTCTATGATGGTAAATTTTATAATTTTTTAGTTATTATTATTTATTACATTTGATTTTGGTATCTAAAGTTTGGTAGTTTCACTGCCTTATTCTACATATATAATATCTTGTAGAGAATGTTTATACAGATTTGTGGGACCTTTCTTGATTGTAGTGTTTTTACGCATCTCATAATTGTGCTTGTCCTATATTACATGGTAAATCGATGGGTTCTGCTGAATTTCTTCAATATGATTATTTGGTTTGTGTTTGAAGGTCACACATGCTGCTTAACGGTAGTCTATTGACAGTGATGTAATTAATATTTATTGGGTATATGAATAAGAATGTTTGCATTTTTAGTTGTTTTGTTATCTAGTAGCTGGGTTTGGTTCTTGTTTTTCATTGTTTTCAGTCCCATCTTTTGTAGTCAATACTAATTTGGAAATTGAGTTTGGAATAATAAGACTGTAAATTTTGCTTGTTGGTTGAAATATATTGACAAAATATCATTTGATCTGTGATCCTATGTAGGAACACTGGCAAAGTATACTGGTGGTCAAGTGTATTACTATCCAAGCTTCCAGTCAGCCACTCATAAAGAGAAGCTCAGACATGAGTTGTCGAGAGACCTTACAAGAGAGACAGCCTGGGAGGCTGTTATGCGCATTAGATGTGGGAAAGGTAAGCCAATTGATGATTATATATTATTTATCAGTTTGAGTTGTTAGGTCTAGTAGAACTGAACTGATCTTTTTTGTTTTATACTATTAGGAATCCGGTTTACATCTTACCATGGAAACTTCATGTTGAGGTCCACTGATCTTCTAGCACTTCCAGCTGTAGACTGTGATAAAGCATATGCAGTGCAGTTGTCTCTTGAAGAGACGTTACTAACAACTCAAACTGTCTATTTCCAAGTTGCTTTGCTGTATCCTTAAGTGCACTAATATCCTATATAAATTGACATATTGACACATGCATGCATGCATGGGGAATCTTCTTTATGACTGCAAGAGAGCAAACATGTGTACACCCCTGTCATGTTTATCTCTAAAAAAATCTATTGAAACTTGTGTATATTTTCCACCGTCTGATGCACAACATATTTTGTCAATGAAAAAAAAGGTGTCTAGTGAAGGTTGATTGAAGAAGTTTTAGCTATATAAATGAATAATTAATGAGTTTTAGCTATTTAAATGCACGATTGATGAGTTTTAGCTACCTAAATTTTGCATACGGGAACTTATGATCTCTGATTGCTGGAAAGATTAGTTGTTTATAGGAATACATAAAAATCATTTCATTGCCTGATATAGAAAACCAATATCAGGCAATCCATTTCATATCTTTTAATAATTAGGTATTACCTTACTGACCTATTAATCAGTATTCATGTCTTAGGGGGAAAATAAATTTCTATGCATGCCCATGATTACTGCAGATGTTTGTTTGTTTGTTTCTTTGCTCCTTTTTCCCTCCATGCAGGCATTGTTTGTTTTAGATCCTACATTTCCTGTGTAAAAAAATGATTAAAAGCAGAGAGTTTTCCTTAACAACCAAAGATACACTGCATCTTGTGGAGAAAGGCGAATCAGAGTGCATACAGCTGCTGCACCAGTTGTTGCTGATCTGGGAGAGATGTACCGACAAGCTGATACTGGCGCCATAATTTCTTTGTTCTCTAGGCTAGGTAGGGTTGATATTGACTGCAGTGTATGCAATTTCATATGCCCCTATTGATCATGAATTTTAGATAATTTGTGGATTTTTTTACAATCCATTGAAATAATTTGCAGCAATTGAGAAAACATTGTCCCATAAGCTGGATGATGCACGGAATGCAGTGCAACAAAGGATCGCCAAAGCCCTCAAAGAATACCGAAATCTTCATGCAGTTCAGCATCGCTTGGGAAGCAGGATGATATATCCAGAGTCTCTGAAGTTCTTACCTTTGTATGTTTTAGCACTTTGTAAATCAGCATCTCTACGCGGAGGGCATGCTGATGTCCCGCTTGATGAACGCTGTGCAGCAGGTCATATTATAATGACTCTACCTGTTAAGAAACTGTTGAAGCTTCTATATCCTAGCTTGGTTCGAGTTGACGAATATCTTTTGAAGGTAAATTTTGTCAGCATTTGAAAATTTTCAAGGTGATGTTGGTTTTGACATCTTGTTTTAGTGCATTGTAATCTTCAAAGGGCCTTCTCATCCTTATTGGTTTTGCCGGTTCTAACACTGTATCTGCATCTCTCATTTGCAGGCAACTGCTAATGCAGAAGAATTCTTGAACACTGCAAAAAAATTACAATTGACAGCAGAGAGCTTAGATTCCAGAGGCCTATATGTATTTGATGATGGTTTCCGGTTTGTTATTTGGTTTGGTAGAATGCTTTCTCCTGATATAGCCATGAATCTTCTTGGACCAGATTTTGCAGCAGAGTCATCCAGGGTATGTTATTGGTGTGTTAAGTTGTCTGTGTCGTGTTCATTTCATCTTACTTTCATATCGTTTATATTTGTTTAATTACTTCTGTTTTATGGTCGGTCTAGAATGGCAGGCAGAAAGTTGCATTTTATTCCTGGGTTACTTTTAATAAAATAAAAGCAGCCCCAAGATGAATGATACTGCTAATAATGACAGCAAAATAAAGGCTATATCTATTGGTAAATCAAACATGAAATGCAACATCCTTATTATCTCCAGATTTGAAACATTCAAAATAAAATATAATAAAATTCTCCTTTCATCTAACTTCACAGCTTTTCCTTTCATTTCTTTCCATTTCATTGTATACTTAGATTTGCCAGCTTCCTTCTTACATCTAACTATTGCCAAATATTAGTTGTACAAGGGTTCATTGAGTGATAGAATCTAGGTCCTATGCTCTCTCTTCTGAGCAAGACAGCAGTCAATGCATGCATCAGATCTCAATATTTTTCTATATTGCATTTCTCTTAATGTAGGGTCTGAAACTAGTCTCTTTTGATTTTTCTTCCCTTAACTTCTTTTGGTGTAAGTTGTCTTCAGTCATTGTTATGTTTAAGAACTTCATGAGTTTTTACTTTGTTAGGTGGCTATTATCTTCAATTTGTTTCCTTTCTTTTTTCTCCGTGAAGATCAGTGTTGTAGGATTATATTTTCCCTGACATATTCTAGATATTTAGCAGTGTTTACCTTCCAGAGTTTTCTACTGTTACTGTTTCGAAGGGTTAGACGACCTTGTCACTTTATTTACGTATTATCAGCTATATCAACTCCTGTTTTAAAACGCGACTTGAGCACTTTATTTTATTTTTAGCATTTAAGTTGATTTTCCTGGTATATATGTTTTCTCAATCTCTCTCCTCTATACTATTTATTGAAATTTGATTTACCTATCGTTTCTCAATAAAGCTGTAACTGGTTTTCTGATGATGTTGTATGTTCTTGTTGACCAGGTAACCCTAAGTGAGCATGACAATGAAATGTCAAGAAAGTTTATGGGACTGCTTGAGAAATTCAAGGAGAGTGACCCATCTTACTATCAATCATGTCAGCTCGTAAGACAAGGTGAACAGCCCAGAGAAGGCCTCCTTCTGCTTGCAAACCTTATTGAGGACCAGATGGGAGGTGCCAATGGCTATGTCGAGTGGATTTCGCAAATACATCGACAAATTCAACATAATGCTTGACATCACAAATACAGGTAATGTCTTTAAATTCATGTCAACTTAAATGTAACATCATACTGATAACCAAGTCCTTTTTTAACATGAAATCAACATTTAGGTAGTGGGTTTTAATTTTTTATTTTAAAAACAATATTTTATACAAAACTGCGTCGGCAGGTGATTTACTTTTTTACTTTTAATTAAAAATATGTATTGATAGCAAGGAGCCTAACCCAAGAGTTATTTGGCTTAGGCTAAGCCACCAATGAGGTTTTGACACCTCTTTGAAATTATAGATCCAGCGGGCGCTCCGCTTCCACAAATTCAATAAAATTATGGATCCAGTGGCTAAGCCACCAAACTATTTATATTGATAGTGGAAAATTTTCAAATTGTACTAGTTTGTTTTGATGTTTCTGACTTTGCTATAGCAGGGGGTTCTACAACGTTGGTGCTCGATCGTGAAAATTGATTGAAAATTTTGTGCAACCTCACCAGTAATCTGAATTGAGTTGCTGAGTTCTCATTGAGTGCAGATATAGTTGAGGCAACCAAACAGATTTACGTCAAATGGTCATAGGTACATTACAGGATTCTCAATAATTTGGGGGAGGCACATCCTATTGATACAACTTCTGCTGCCAATTTCATTTTGAAAATGTCAAATTTTTGTACGTGAGTGATATCAACTACAATTAGGTATTTTACTATTTTATTGTGTCATATATTCTTTTTTCTTTCTTTCCCTTCCATTTGTTTAGAGAGCTGCAAATTGCTTGGTTAGTGTATGTTGGATGTTGTTGAAGCATAATGGTGAGTTTGTTTTGATTTGGAAACATGCTTATTTTCTTAAATGTGTGGTTGATGGAACATTTAGCTCATAGTGTCATTGAATGAGTTTCTATCAAGAAATGAACATGCAATAACATTTATTTGTGCATAAATAGATGCATTCATGTTAGATCTTAAGACTTGTTTATTTATTTGTGCCCATAATGCTGTGTTTGCATGTATGTTGATTGAACTAATGTAGTTTTTTTTATTATGGATTTGGTTTGGGAATGAAGTAATGGGGTTTTCTATTGATGTTTGGCTTATAATATTTTCATTTCTTTTCTTTCTTGATTATTTATGATGTCTGAAATGAGATTTTCAGTCTCACATTTTCATACATTTAGGAACCTTATACTTTAAATATTCAATTGTGATTTTTTTTTTAATTTCATGTTAATACTTTGAAGGAATATAATTACTGAGTTTAATTTTTTTAGAATAATGCATATTATATGGCATCAAAATAACCTTTTTTTCATAGTTAATTATTTCAGAAATGATTTTTTTTGTCAAATTCATTTTAAATAATTATCATTTTTGTTAACTTAACCTTAACTGATGCGTCTTTTTTAAATCGGGGTCAATGCAAGCACACTTGAATGATGTGTCGAGACTTCTTGTTCACGTACGCTAGGTTTGCCTAAAATGTTCTGAGCCTTAAGTCGGTCAATCGTCTACGTATCTTGGTCATCCTAACACGTCACCTATGGGGACCAAAACACCAAAGAACGACGACCGGGGTTGTGATCCAGGACACTGCCTCCGGCGTGAGAGAAAGTCCGCGAAGATCACAAAGAAGCTAGAGAGCTTTTTTGAGAGAAAAAGTGAAATGAGAGAATGAAGATCTCTCATTCTCTTTGTGAGAAGGGGTATTTATACTAACTCAAAGGAAGTGCCATGTGTTAGTGCCTAATTGGCCGGAGTCGAGGTGGACCCCATTTTTGTGATGCTTGGAGCCTTAGTTGGGCGGATGGCGTGTTGTGCGATGGTTGAACGCGCCCACCCTCTCACGCTGTCCCGAGAGCCGAAAGCGGGCGATTAAGACTTTGGAAGCCAGTGTCACGCGGGACATGGTCCCAAGCCCATGAGGTGGCTCAAGCGTGGTCGAAATGACGAGGATTGTAAATGTGTGTCCAGGATGACCCATGCGACGATACAGTTTGGGGACGCATGGGACACCCAAGGAGGGCCTTGGGTGGAGCGAGATGGATGGATGTCCGCGGATGGACATGGTTCGTACCGTACGGACGTAGACTACTTGGACGAGTCTTGCCTTTCTTCGGATGAGCTTGGGGAAGCATCAGACGCCCAAGGAAGGCCTTGGGGAGCTCTAGATGTTGGGGGGACTTGGTGTCCACGCTGACCAAGGGTGGCCAACATGGTTGTACGGACGGTTGCCAGCATAACCTGTACAGACGGTGGCCAGCATGGTTGTACGGACGGTGACCAGCATTGCTGACTAGCATGGCTGGTTGGCCAACATGACTGGTGGGCATGGATGGCCAACATGGCTGGTGGGCATGGCTGGCCAACATAACTGGCGGGCTTGGCTGGCCAACATAACTGGCAGGCATGTCTGACCAACATGACTGGCGGGCTTGGCTGGCCAACATAGCTGGCGGGCATGGCTGACCAACATGGCTGGCGGGCATGGTTGGCCAACATGACTGGCGGGCGTGGTTGGACAACTTGGCTGGTGGGCTTGGCCGACCAACATGGTTGCAGGTGGGCTTGGCCG
>JAYMTH010002114.1:0-13224 GCA_036897465.1 Pelargonium australe
ACCCTAAACATTTTCATTAGTTGTACCAAATACATGGAAAATACATGTAAATAAAATACATGTGTGAATACTCCTCCATTTATTTTTATGGTTCTTCTTGCATGCATCTTTGCAAATAGAAATTGTGTTTTTAGATTATCTGTCAAATTTCTCTACAGGCCAAGTATATGATATAATATCACATTTATTATACGTATCCATGCGATCTTATATTTAGCCCATGTGAAGAAGATGCATGATATCGATTGTCCAATTTTATTATGCACAACAATCAATTTACTAATAATAAACACGTAATTTTCTCGTATTGCAAGATTCAATGGCAAGGCTTTCGTGGAGAAATTTAGGGGAAAGAAGATGTTGTTCGTAGGGGACTCTCTAAGCAAAAACCAATGGGAATCGCTCGCATGCATGTTGTATGTCTCGCTGCCTAAATCCAACTTCACTCTTGAAAAGAAACATCACTATTCCGTCTTAACTATACATGTGAGTTTCTCCGTACGCGTCAACATTTCAAATATTGTGCTTTTAGTTTTCATTGTAAATTTCATTTGTTGTATATCCTTATTATATAATGATTTGTTGCGTGTAGGATTACAATTTTTCGGTATCGCTGTGTCCCAATAATTACTTGGTTGATCTAGTAAAAGAAGACATAGGAATTGTGTTGAAGCTCGACTCCATAAATGGAGCAGCGTGGAAAGGATATGACATGCTCATCTTCAATACATGGCATTGGTGGGTTCATAAAGGAAAGAAACAACCGTAAGTGATCCCAATTTATAAGCTATGTGTTAATAGCTAGGGTTTGTTGCATGTGGTGATATAATTAATTAATGTTTTGAGTTAATCATATGTAATTAGATGGGAGTACATAGAAGAAGGAAATAAGGTGATGAAAGATATGAACCGTTTAAGTGCATTCAAGAAGGGACTAACTACTTGGTCTAAGTGGGTTGACTCAAATGTTGATCCTACCATCACCAAAGTCTTTTTCCAAGGCATTTCTCCAACTCATTATCAGTAAGTACGGTTAATTATTCTTCGTTACAACTAATCACAACGCATATATTTTTAGAGCACTTAGATGCACAAATGAACGCACAGTAATGTACGTGTCAACAGAATGAATACGAGGAATTGACACAATTAAAGTCAGATATCCGTTTGTGCACATATATTCTCTCGATATTTTATGATCTTAACTAACGTACGTAAAAAAAACTCGAGCTAGTATAATAGTTTGGTAAATACAACACACACATATATCTACAACTATTTCCTTAATTTTGAATACCAACATCACAAGTTATTTGTTTTTTAAACTTTTGGAATAGTGGCAGCGAATGGGATGAATCCAAGAGGAACTGCAAAGGACAAACCCGGCCGGTGAAGGGCTCGAAATATCCCGGAGGGACGCTGCCGCCGGAAAAAGTGGTGAAAGAGGTGTTGGAAAAAATGTCGACGACGGTGACGCTGCTGGACATAACAAGATTGTCGCAGCTGAGGAAAGATGGACACCCATCCTTGTATGGAAATAGTGGTAGAAGAGGAAATGATTGTAGCCATTGGTGTCTTGCTGGAGTTCCTGATACTTGGAATGTCATATTATATGCAATTCTTGTTCATACCACAAAATAACTATATATCCTATGCAAATATTTATGTATCAATGGAATGTATAAAATCCTTATAATATATACATGAAATTAAAGTCTCAATTAGTCAATTTAAGTACACAATTAATCTCAATCTTGATGTTTTGTGTACTAATTTGTTTGGGAATCTACTGATGAATCTTAATTTCCTCTTCTTCTTTCTTCTTTACAAAAGTCAATCATTTTCAAACAACTCACTGTACTATTAACTCCATCCTAGTCTAATTTAGATGTGAATATCCGTATATATGATGATGGACATTCTCATTTTCTCAACGTACTAGTTGACAGTTTCTAATACCTATCAAACGTTGATACTCCATATATATGTGTGTCATTATTTTTAAAATATTTTTTGTAAGTGGACACATGTTTGACATGTTCCCCTCCTTTTTTTTTTTTTTTTTTTTTTGGGTGAACTGTTCCCCTCCTTTTTCTCTCTGAAATTTTATATATTGTACTCAAATTTTGTGCTGCTATATGGTCCATACGTTACTTAATTC
Source organism: Pelargonium australe (assembly GCA_036897465.1). Taxonomy (NCBI): domain Eukaryota; kingdom Viridiplantae; phylum Streptophyta; class Magnoliopsida; order Geraniales; family Geraniaceae; genus Pelargonium; species Pelargonium australe. Next base: position 2,162 of record JAYMTH010002114.1, read on the forward strand.
AATTTTTTTAAAAAAAAATTTTTTTTTTTTTTTTTTTTTTTTTTTTTTTTTTTTTTAAAGAAACCTAGTACATGAAAATAGTTTAATCTTAAACTTTATGGCAGTTCTATTTCATAAAAGTATCGAATTCGGAACAAGGTTAATACGAATCCAATATTTGGTAATAACGTTTTTTTTTTTTTTGGGAGGTGTATAATTGACTGTAGAAATCAATGCCTATAAATCTTGACTATTCTGTATTTAATATTTTAGTAAAATAGTGGCAAGTTTTAATTCTATATATATACACACATATAACATATTATCTCTTTGGAAATCATAAGAAAATTAATGGCAAGTTTTGTATCATTCATTGGTCCTCATTTGCTGCCAAATACACTCAGTCCAAAGATTCCTTTTTTTACAAAGACAAAAAAATTTCACATTTTTCGTTTTGACACAAAATTCAAAATGTTTGGTAACTTCTCAAACTCCCTTATATATACAATTCACTTGTCTTTTCACATGTTCCTTGCTTGAGACAATCTCCAATGGCTCTAGGGTTTGGATTGTTCACCATTTTGAGTGCTCTTCTCAGTCACCAAGTTGGGGCTGACCTAGGGCTAGATCAGTTGGGGCTAAGCTTTGACAATAATAACATGTCCTACAATGGCTGCAATCTTTATAAAGGAAGATGGGTTTTCGATAAGAAGTATCCGATGTACAACTCGTCAACATGTCCGTTCGCCGGAGGCGGCTTTGATTGCCTGAAGAATGGCAGGCCAGATAAAAACTACCTCAAATATAAGTGGAAGCCTCTTCAATGTGACCTTCCAAGGTAAAATCTCATTTTGTTAATTTCGCGAAGGTTTAATGTGCTTTATTTCAATTAAGTGAGCGCCTAGTTACACTCTCGTAAGTGAACAAGTATTTATGTGTTAGCCGGAAAGCTTGATATAGAGTAAATTAGCGACTGAATCTTTATTTATGAACATTAGTTTTTTCTTAAACTAGATGAGAATTAATATATAATCAATAGTAGCTATTTTGCTTCAGTTTACCCTATCATAAGAACGAATGGAAAAAAAAAAAACATTTCTTTTATCAATGGACACTTGTTCATAGCACAAACAAATTTGGATATTATATATTGACCTAATTTTCAAAATTGATCATTTGTCCATTTATTAGAGGTGTTTTACAAATGTATGAGATTGAGTTAAGGGCTCTATCAACTAATTTTAATGAAGAGGATTGAGACGAGAAATTGAAAGATTCGCACAATATGCACACACTTTTTTAGAATTCCAAATTATACGAGTCTTATAACTTTTAAGTCAACATTAATCAAACGAATTTTTACCCCGTACACATCATTAAGATGATGGATGAGTTTTAACAGTGACTTACTCTCGAATAAAGATTAATATTATGAGTGTGGAAAAACAAATTAAAAGTGCTACCCGCAAGTTTGCGGGACCACTCAAAAATCTCATGATTTATACCAAAAAAAAAAAGAATTCTCATTATTCGAAAATAAGTTAGACACTCATTTAAACTAATCACATTCATTTGATGTAACAAACATTGTGCCTATTATTTGCTCTTTTGGGGATTTTTAAATTTCTAAATTCTGAAAGTGTGAAGTCATACTCTTTGTACCATATTTATTTTAGGAGGTACTCTTTGTAATTTGACAAAAGAAGAACAATCTATGTTACATATATATATATATATATTTTATACCGACCCATATTTTTTTTTTTGAAGGTACAATTTTACATTATTATTAATTGGCTGTTTATAATATAATCGATATTTAAAAAAAAAAAAAAAAAAGTTGTGTTTACAGATTCGACGGCCGGGATTTCTTGGAGAGGTATAGGGGCAAAAAGGTAATGTTCGTGGGTGACTCGTTGAGTCGCAACATGTGGGAATCGTTGTGTTGCATGCTTCACGCTGCTGTTCCTTACTCAAATTACACCAAAGTCGAAAGAGGATTGCTCTCCACATTATCGTTTACGGTAAACCCTAGCTAATTAATTCATTACTATCAATCATAAATTTGTATTGCAACACTAGGCTACCACAAAATAGTACATATACTACATAAAATTATAGAAAATATCACACATCAGTACTCTCCTCGTTCATTTGTAGCACGAAACGTCCGTGTTCAGTATTCTAATTTTACTTTTGACATTTTTTCATTCAACAATATCACCACTTTATTGTTTGATGCATCGAGTCTTAACATTGGACACATATTTTGTATAAACAATTGGGAAGAATGGCATTAATTACCCTAAATGTTTCGAAAATGTCATTTTATTTATAAATTATTTGTTGGTCGTTGGTTCATAGTGATATTTTTATACTATAACAACGGACAATTAGTTTGAAATTAATTTGGTTTTGGTGGGTAATTAGGAGTATGAAACTTCAGTGACGTGGATGAAAAATGGATTCCTGGTAGATCTTGTGAATGAAAAAATAGGCAAAGTTTTAAAGCTCGATTCCATTAGCTATGGCAAGTCTTGGAAAGGAGTTGACTTGCTCATCTTCAACAGCTACCATTGGTGGACGCACACCGGACGCATGCAATCGTACGTACTGTACTCATCATCATCATCATAAACTTGCATGTGCAGATAATTTATTACAAAGCTTGTTGTTAACATAGTTATGTTATGTTATGTTACGTGATTTGCATGCAGATGGAATTTTTTTGAAGTAGGAGGCAAGATAATAAAGGACATGGATCATATGCAAGCATATTTGGTAGCCTTGAAAACTTGGGCTAAGTGGATTGATTCCAATATCGATCCCTCAAAGACTAAAGTCTATTTCCAAGGAATTGCTGCTTCTCATACAGAGTAACAATATCCTACTTTATTTCTTTTTTTGAGCTTATTCGGGAACTCTACTCCATCTCCCACAACCTCGTTTTTGAATTTGACACATAAGGTCTAAAAGATGCTACGACCCTAAAGGACATTTTTCCAACTTTTGTTCTTTTAAGTAACGAACTAGCTCAAAATTTATTCAAATAGCATCCTTAAAGTTACAAGAGATGGAGTAGAGTTTACGAACAAGCCCTTAATTAGGTACACGTATATATAGGGCTTGTTAGGGAACCCTTTGCTCCGTCTCTTGTAATTTCCTTTTGCATTTAACACATAGGGTACAAAAGTTCTGCATGCAGCATCATTTGTATCCTATGTGTCAATTAAGAGAGATGGAGTAGAGTTACAAGAGGCCTTAGGTACACATATATTTTGGCTAATAGTTGACTCATTTTTGTTTGGTAATGGTGTTTGTAGTGGCAAAGAGTGGGATCCAGATGCACAAAACTGCAAAGGAGAGACTGAACCAGTGAAAGGATCAGTATATCCAGGGCCAGGAGTTCTTGGAGAAATGATCATAAGGAGTGTGTTGACCAACATGAAGAGCCCAGTGAACTTGCTTGACATTACAGTGCTCACACAGCTCAGAAAAGATGGCCACCCATCAATCTATACTGCTAGAGGTCCCTCCTTTGTTGACTGCAGCCATTGGTGTGTTGCTGGTGTTCCTGACACTTGGAATCAGCTCCTATATGCTACTCTTCTTGATCATAAGTAAATTTTCCTTTTTCTTCTTCCTCCAATATTTGACCTAATATTTACAACTATATATAATGTGTATCATGTGTACTATATATCATGGCTCAAATAAATGTTGTTGTGCATGTTCTTTTGTCCACTTAAAAGTGTGTTCTCAGTTTACAGAGGTACATGTGACATAGTGCATGTGTTTTTTCATGTGAGCTTATATTTCGTACGCTTACTCAATAATGAGGAGGCAGATTGGTACATGTGAGATAGTGCATATGTTTTCTCATGTGAGCTAATTATGTTTCGTCCGCTCACTCAATAATAATGAGGAGGCAGATTGGTACATGTGAGATAGTGCATGTGTTTTCTCATGTGAGCTTAGGTTTCGTACGCTCACTCAATAATGAGGAGGCAGATTGGTACATGTGAAATAGAACATGTGTCGTATAATCTTTTAACGTCTTATTTGGTTTGATCTCATTGTTCACTAGCCGGAGATTCATTTGGTATTTTATCTTTTTTATCCCACATTTTAATCATAGAAAATGATTTATATGCATTTCTATAAAACATTTCTGCTCAAATGTATTTTATCTTTCAGCTATTCGATTCCTCCATCTCCAAAGTTGATAAACCGGCACATAATTGGGAGCAATGGTACGGCTATTTCTTTCTCTATTTTCTCTCTATCAATTTCATTTTTGTTCTCTATTTTTTTGTTCTTGTATTGGTAATTTATAACCCAAATCATGGGTAGAAAATATTTATTCTCTCATTGTAATTACTCAAACCAGGATTTTTGTGTTTGGTTTGGTTCAATATTTTTTTTCCACTTACTATATAATAAAGATTATATTTATTTGATTTTTGTCCAAAATATGCTAGCTTTGATGCTTAAGGACTGAACTCCTGAATTCAATGTACAAACTGAACAATCTGTCAAGTTACATATCATAACAATAACTCTCAAATGCATAAAAAGGAAAGTTAACAACAGAAATAAAATTGATTAAAAACCAGATTACAGATATTCTTACAAATTTCATGATATCAAAGTTGTTTGTTACATTTGATTGTAAACCTTTGAAATCCTCACAAAAATCCACATTTTCATACAATGTGCCGAGAAAGTTGTGCTTCTAATTGATCTATCGTGTTTTCTGAATCCTTTTGTCATGGATGGGAAGCTCGATGGGCTTCTGAGCTTCATGTGGATGGTTTGGTCCCTTGTATACCTTCAGGTGGTTGAACAATTGCCTACCAAGCTGCACAAAAGTAACTTTCATTTAGATTAGCTCCATCAGAGGCAACAAGTAGCAAGCAACAACATTTTTGCAAACAGCGGCAAATTAAAATGGAAAGAATTGTAGAATACTATTATCATCCCCACGGCCACGGCACTGGCAGTGCAATTTCCCAACAAAGTAGGGTCACAATCTTGCCACTCCCTTTCTTCACTGGTGTTTCTCCATTTGATAAACTAATAACTTCTAGTGGGCAGCAAAACTTTCTTGAAAATAGCTTAGAATTGTTATAATTCTTGACAGATAGTGGGTTACCTCAAAAAACCTTGACAATGATCTCATCATTTACAATATATTGGACCATCTCCACTTCCTCCTTCACAATGTCATATCTAACGTGCCCTGTTCAAACTATACCCTACAGAAAATCTAAATACATTTTTTTTTCTTCCAACTAAAGGATCCAACACATACATAGAACTCAATCTTAGTGACTTCTATGTATGTGCTCAATTCCCTAAATTCATTATTAATACTACTCCTAATCAACTGCAGAGCTCACTGCATTTAAAACAGGGAGATCCATTCTCTTATTAGTACGGTACTGGTAACAGAAGACCACCACATCGTACCAGCCCAAGCTCACTCACGCCAGACAGCAATGATAAGAATAGTTGAGTAGAACAGACAAATAATGTATACAACAGTAACAAACTCTTGTGGTTGCTTAGTAAATATAATGATAACACCCACCTTTATCATGGAAATGCGCGAAGGAGAATGAAATTTGCTAAAAAGATCGCTAAACCAAACTTAAGTTGGGTTAGAAATAAGAACTCACCCTTCCTTTAGGAAGCATACCACGGACAGCATGTTCAACAATTCTTTCTGGAATTCTCTGCTGTAGCTGATCGAATGTTTCAACTGTCATACCACCTGGTCTTCCTGAATGCCTCCTGTACAGCTTTTTTGTCCTCTTGTTCCCAGTAACAGCAATTTTTTCTGCATTTACCTTTCAAGTTCAAGTACAGAAAAAAGTTTTAGAATTTTGTACAACCAAAATGTAACTAGGAAACACATATTTAATTATTTATGAGCATCCCTATACAGCTAATAGTTAAAAAATAATAAAAATTAGCATCATTGAATGCAGACCGAGCCAAAACATTAGAGCCAGGTCAAAACACATGGAAAAGAGTAAATATCTACAAATTCTCCAGAACACATATTCAGGATTTAAACTTAATAGGACCTATTAGCCAGTAGAAAAAACCGACCAACTGAACTCTTCAACTCACTCAATTTATTTCATGGGACTTGCCAACTCTCTTCTTCAACAAATCCAGCCATAACCCTCCCAATTTCTCCTAAAATCCATCATCCACCATGTCTTCGAGCAACCACCTAGCTACTTTCACAGATTTGGATTAACTGAGCATTACAAGCAAATTAATTTGTGTTAGAACAGGTTATTCCACCCCCCTCCCTTTAAAAAACACTAACCAGAGTCTGTCTCCAATTCTTTTATAAAATGCATGCAACACTATTAACTTGTATGCTATTATACTAGGGTTACCATCAAAGATATGTTATCTTACTAATATTATTCAGTGATTCACATGTCAATCACGATTTTTCCCTAACTCCTCTTCCTTGTTCTCTCTTTACAATAGCCTCGTCAACCATTTTGAATCTCAATAGAAAAACTATTCACCAACAGGTAATTGTTCAACTGCTATAGAGATTATTCATTTGCTTAATTGTCTTTTTTCCATGTTTGTCTTGTATGAGAAAAGCTGCTGAGAAGTACACAAATGTTGACTTCAAGTACATGCATATACAATCATGACTCATGAGAACATAAGTACATAACCTTGATCAGTATTCCATACATCAAAACTATATCTTCATGACATAATGCATAATTATTGTTGTCATAATGGGAAAAGATATATGCATAATTACAAAAATACATACCACAATCACAAAAGCTCCCATGTCTACACTTGGTGTGTATGTTGCTAGATTCTTTCCACGGATATGAATGGCAATTGTGGATGCTAGTCTTCCAAGAACTTTGTCTGTTGCATCAACAACGTACCACGGTTTAGCTGTGTTGATATGATCTGTAGCTTTGGGATACCACGTGTTATTCCAAATGTCCTGCAAAAACAAGAACAGTGACCAGTTAACGAACACTCAAACCAAAAAGGTTGGGAAGAAACAGCAGCCAAAACATGAGCAAATTTCTAGAATGTTTATACAATCCTCAACCACAAAGGGATTAACCTTACAAAGTTCATCAGTTATACGTAAAAAACTTATATTAATCCTAGTTAGTCCAAGTGAGATGTGCTAAACATGGAGTCAAACATAAGTAGCAAAGTAAATTTTGTGAGTATGGGAGATAAGGGTCCAAACAAATCAAGTCATAAATAAACACAATCCATAATCAACTTCCCAGTACAATCACAAATCCTGAGATCCAAAATACTGACAATTCTCATATAGCCTCGAATTCCAGGAAAAATAATAATAAGTAAATGACAAATATTTAGCTAAGATTATGACCTGGTGTCCCAAATTGAAAATTTTCTGAAATTTTAATTTGATTACCTCTGCTTCCCAAACTTTTATCAGCCAACAAAAGCACAAAAAGAGACCCAAAAGAGGTTTTTACTTGTCTAGGTACTAAATGATGAAGACAGAGAACAGAAGAAAGGACAAATTTACTTGCGTTAGCAACTTGTATATACCTACAAACTGGGTTCGTCGGTGTGGTTCACCAGTAATTCAAAATCCATTAACTATACATTAAAAAACACAGTTTTTTCTCACATTTTCTCAGCAGCCAAGCAGACCTAAGTGACAATAATTAAGGGTGGAGAGAGAGAGAGAGATAATTACAGGGCCGTCGAGTTCGTCGCCTTCGAACATAAAGCGTTCCTCAAGGGGCACCATAGAGAGGTCGGTGGCGCGGACCTCAAAGCTGCGGCCGGTAGTAGTGACGGCGAGTGAGGTTGGAATGGAAAGGGAAGGTTTTGGAGGTGGAAGTGAGAACCCACCAAAAGGGTAATTGCGAGAGGCAATGGTTGTCTTCTTGAGAGACCCAAATGTGGCTGTTGACGGAGAAGCTGAGAAAATCGCCGGAGATGAAGCAGAAAGCAACGCCATGTTGTCTCAGTGTCCCAATCTATCTGTTTTAGGTTCTCGCCTCAGTGTATGCGGATAAGATGATATGGTAGTGAGGATGGCAATTTGGTAAATTGAAAAAAGAAAAATAAAAAAGTGAATTTTTTCTGCATTTTGGGTAAATGAGACTTTTTTACCATTACTTAATTCAAGTAGTGAAAATTTTCGTCGAGCTCTCTTGGAGATTGAAGTGATCACCGGTTAGGTGGTTTAGAAGACAGGCTATGGTGATGAAACTCATTGATGCGTTTCTTTTGACTCGGTCAAAATGAGCCTACTAATTTTTTGGTGTCATTTTATACATTCGATGTCTAAGATTTTATGAACTTATAAGTATGGTACGAGGTTTTTGGGTTTGAAATTGTCGTTAAGCAGAGATCTTAGATGGCTAGATGTATGTTTGGAGATCATTTTGGGCAAGAAAAATCTAATTAGTAACAAAGCTCAACGAGTCAAATTATTTTTTCCGGAGGATTTAGAAGTGGTTCCAAATTTTTTTTGTCTAAACTGTGTATGCAAACTTGTAACTTCAAAAAGTGGTCTAAATTTTTTGTTTCAAAATTTCTCCTTTAATATTTATTTTTTCCTCGCTTGAGTTTTGTTCTCTTTTTGTTTTATCAGCAACAGGACATCATACTCTAAATGACTGCCCATTTGTATCCTGGCGGGAGCTTTGATCCACTCGGGCTCGCTGATGACCCTAAAGCTTTTGCTGAGCTCAAGAAGGAGATCGAGAATGGAAGACTAGCCATGTTCTCTATGTTTGGCTTCGTTGCTCAGGCCGTTGTGACCGGGAAAGGGCCATTGGAGAACCTTGCTGACCATCTTGCAGATCCAGTTAACAACAATGCTTGGGCATTTGCCACCAACTTTGCACCTGGAAACTGAGTTTATTTGCACAATTTAATGAGAAATTTTCAAAATTAGAGTGAAAATGTGAACCATATACAAACTCTAGCATATATATGCCAATTCACACCATCACTTATTCCAACAATAACATAAAGATAATGACCAACCAAAACTCCAGTTAATTTGTATCTTAAAATCAGCTGAATCAGTGAAAAATGGCTAACTTGTTCTGTATTTTAATGTTCATAAACACTCAAAATTACAGCTGATGTTTCTTGACACTGTGGTACAAAGATGGCAATTGGAACCCAAACTCGTGGGCATCTGACACCCGATGCTCATTTTTCTGGTTCGGGTTGAATAAAATAGGTTTGATCAATTTCGAGGTCGAATCAGGTTGGGCAACCTCACGTGAACTCGTACAATTTATCAGTACAACCTGAAACATGATGGGAACTCTGCAACCCCCACCCCTTTTAGGTCGGATTCGGATGATAGAGCCTTTTGAACCTAAACCAAAAAAACTCAATGCAAAACTTGAATTGTCAGCTCTATGCGTTTGAATTTAAATAATAAAAAAATAAAATGAGAAATGATAATGGGAATAAGAATCATTTTCGCAAAACTCTAATCCAAACATGAACAATGAAAATCTCATTTTCATTTCAATTATTCACTCTCATTTTTAAACAAAAAAATCTCATTCGAAAGCTACTTAGGTAAACAAAAAATTGTTTTTAAGGGAGCAAACAAAGAACATTACTCACTATAAAATAGACATCAACGACAGGCATTGGTAACATGTTTCGTGTCAAAACGATTCTAATGACATCTTTTAGAGCAATTCTTAGATAAAGTCAATCTCTTAATTACAATATGACATCACATACGAACTATGATGAACACAGTAACGTAATTTGTAAAAAAAAAAATATTAAAAGAAAAAAAAAACACGCTTACTTGAAAAGCAAGATCTGAGTGATTTCTGCTTTTCTTCGCATAATGCTTCTTGCTTTCCCGATAATCGTCTTCTTCATCGCGCTTACTGGACTCCATGGCCCGCGAATTTGAGGTAGAGACATGGGCTTATTTCAAATTTGGGGAAAAAAAGTACTCTAACGTTTAAAAATGAAGTCATTTTTGTCGTGCAGCAGAAATTTTTTGCTGAAATTGTCCATGTATTTACGAAACATCACAAATTTTGGTACGGAACTGTATATGGTACTAATTTAGACCTTCTAAATCTACACAAATTCGTTCAAAAGTGCAAAACTATCTCCATCTTTTCAAATCTTCTTTTCTAAGATCACACAAGAGTTGTTCAAGCTAACGTTAAAAATTGTTTTGTCTTTATTGATGCCAAGTTTTGTTACTAAAATTACTTCATCCAAAATCATGTATTGTTGAAATGAAATTTGTGTTGGTGTTAACAAACAAGAAAAAAATATGGTTGAATCGAATAAAATACGGGTCGATCTCAAATTTTAATGAGTATGTTTTCATTTTATAAGATAAATTGTTCGACATGTTAGTTAGGTCCACCTATTCTTAGTAAATTCATGTGGGATATTGTTTTACTATTTTTTTTTTTCCTTATGTTTGTATTCTCTAAAATGTTGAACAAATTGTCTGATAAAAAAAATGTCGATTAGTTGTTGGTTGATCTATATTTTTATATTTAAAAATAATAATCTCATTGATTATCTTCGATGAATCACAGTAGTTACAGAAAACCTGAAACTACAACCAGTGGATATCCGAAATCCAGAACAAACCAGACCTAAGATGTTGATTTCAGACACGACCCAAACATAAAAAGCAACTAAACAAACAAACCAAAACAAAGTGAACCACAACGAAAGAAAACAATCCGTAAAAGAAAACAAAACAACTAAACATAAACCCTCCTATAACAAATCAAAACGAACGCCATTGAGCCTGAAACGAGCTCCATGTCGGCCATAGGTCCGCCTAGAAAATACCCGCTAGGCACGGATTACCTCCGAAGCGTCAGCTGCTCCGGTTCTCCCATCCGCGGACATCCACGAACATTATCTCAGTCTCTTCCTCCTCCATCCCCGCGTCCGCCATTGCTCCCGCTGGCTCACATCCTTCGCCGCTCCCTCTGACATCGTCCGCCTCCATTAGACACAAAAGAACAGCCACAAAAAACCACGAACCATCGCCTACTTCTGTTACT
>JAYMTH010002115.1:0-13224 GCA_036897465.1 Pelargonium australe
TAACTTTGACGGAAAAAGTGATTTTTCCGTTAAATGGCAAACTTAGGGGGTTAAAGTAACAACATGATCTTCAGAGGTGGTATGTGTAATATTGCTATCTAAGAAGGGAGGTATGTGTAATTATTCCTTTTCCAAAAGGCACATGTTAGGTCGTCAATGGAGTATCTTTCCTAGTCATACACTCAATTGGCCTCTTAAAATATTGTTCATTTAAGCCAACAAGTTTGAAAATAAAAAAACTAGAGAGCTGTTAGGCGACTACTTTATAATTTCCCCAATATTTTATATAAAAAACCCTTAACCACCCTTCTCTTGAGCCAATAATTCACATTTCTCTCATTATTTATTTTGTTTCTATAATAATAACAACTCAAACCATATACATATATATATATATACAGAGAGATCTGACCAGGAAGAGTAACAAATCACATCAGAGCTTTCCAAGAATATCCAGAAAGAAGAGAAGAGAAGCCATTGGCAGCCATGGGAGCTCCATCTTGGTTACCTCATTTTCTGTCCTCTTTTATTCAAGAAACATTTGGCTCTGTTAAAGATTATCACAACTGCTTCTTCAAGAGCACTGGCTTTGTCACAGGTAATTGTAATTAATATTCGTTAATTGCTGAGACTCGGCCAAGATAGAAAAAGAAAAATGGATTCGGAAGAACGCTCTGCGCCCGTCACTTAAACTTTGTCTGAGATTCATTTTCTCTATTTATGTTTATATAAATGGATTGAGTGTATATAATGTTTGTGCAAGTTCAAGAAGATGAATATTTTGGATAATTATGGTGTGAATTGCAGGTTTGGCCATTGCCCAGAAATATGTGAAATATGCAGTGGTTGGGTTGTTGATTACATTCTTCACAGACACTTTGGTGGGAATTAAGATCCGAGAAGCTGCTCTTCTGACCAATCTGCAAGAGGGGATTTTTGGGATTATGCTCATTATCATGACTTATGTCTCAAGCTCTCTTGTTTCTCATTACAAAGTCATCGTTTCCTCAAGTGTTGTCTATGTTGGGGTGCGTTTATCTGATCTTTCTTGGTTGACTTTACTTAACATTAATGATATTTTTAGTTTTAGTGAATTGTTGGTTTCAAATGGAGCTAGGATGTACAATTAGTACTTCTTGATGATGATGGATAGTTCTTGATCATCGGTAGGGCTCGTTTAGTTGTAGAAAACAATTTTCATTTTCTGTTATCTGTTTTCGCGTTTTCTGTTGAAAACTTTAAGGAGCTAGGATGTACAATTAGTTCTTCTTTAATGATGGATAATTCTTGATATCAGTAGGGCTCGTTTAGTTGTAGAAAACAGTTTTGATTTCCTGTTATCCGTTTTCGCGTTTTCTGTTGAAATCTTGAAGAATTTAGAAAATCTGTTTAGTTGAAACTTTTGTGGTCTTATTGTTGTTGTAGGCATTGGTGATGTTAGCTCTTGGTGCCTACCATAAAGTTGCACAAGGCAGGCTTGGTCTGTACTATTCTTTTGTAGTTGTGATTCTAGCAATCGGGAGAGCTGGGTCGCAGCCTATACTCGAAAACTTCTACCTCGATCAACTGCACGTATACGAGAAAGAAGAAACCGAAGAGGGCAATTACAGAGTGGAAACCCGAATGAAAGTGTGGAAGATTGTTGTGTGGATTGGGACAATTTTCCCTCTCATCTTTGCTGGCTCTTATGGTTGGCAAAAGACATTAGTCATCGCAGCGTCTTTGATGGCGGCAACAACATCATTTTTCTTGCTCGGGAGCTGGATCTACCGCCTCACTGATCCCGTTGTCACGCCCCTCCTCACCGTTGTCCACGTCTTGAAGCTCTCGTACCTCAAGAGAGACCTCGACTACCCTCCCACCCCGAGCAGATTCTTGAACAATAGTGGCAATGAGCTCATCTTGCAGCCTCACATTCATTTCTTCAGATGGCTAGACAAAGCAGCAATCATCGAGCCAACGAATGTCAATAACCCAGAAGCCGGACAAGTGAAAGGGGAAGAAGTAGTAGCATTGGAAGGCGAATTAGGCAAGATTTGCACTGCAACTCAGGTTAAGGAAACAAAGCTTCTGCTGAGGATGGTTCCCAAATGGATCACCTTCATTGGGTTTGGTCTTGTGGAGGTTACAGGACACACATTCTTTCCTGAACAAGCCAAGAACATGGACCCTCAGTTCTCTATCTCACTTCTCCTAGTCCTGAGGGCCTTAACCAAGATCCTGACCACGCACGTATGCGATTGGGTAACAAAACGGATTGCGAGACCTCAGAGGAAACATTTTATGGTGTTCAGGATTTGGCTCGGGATGGTTGCATACACGGTGAGCTTTGTTGTGGCACGACGCGTTGAGATGCACAAACTGAGCATTGTCGCGGGGAATAACTTGCAAGATCAACCGGGTGCAGTTGTGGATCTTAGCAGATGGTCTTTGCTTCCACAGTTTTGCTTGTTGGGATGTGCTGCAGGGCTTGCCATGGATGGATTGGCAAGGTTGTATGATTTTCAGGTGCCAATATCAATGAAGGCACATGCCAATGTGTTGATTGATGGTCTGATAACCGGGTTTGGGAGCATCATTAGTGTGATTTGTGTTACTATATTCCATGGGTGGTTCGGGGACAGCTTGAACACGAGCCGGTTGGACAAGTACTTCTTTTTCATAATACTCGTGGGCATTGCGAATTCTGTGGTTTGCTCGGTGGTGCTGCTTCTCTATCCATTCAATGACGTACGGGAACAAACTAGTGCGTGTAATAGGGCGATCGAATTGAACAACATTGCAGCAGAAAAGCAGCTGCAGACGAACACTCAGTAGGACAAGTGGTTATCTCATTTAGTCCCTTGAGGTTTCAGTTTCGAGGCTCAGTGGCGGTCTGGTGAAAAAAGAAAAGGAAAGCAAGTGTAGTTGCAAACATAAGAAACTGAGATTTGAGGCTCAAACCAGTTCTGGTGATGTTTGCAATGTGAATTATACATAATTAAGTATAGTTTAGAAAGAGAGAGATGTTATTGGTGTGTGTTAATTTTTCTCAAGTGTTGTTTCTTTTTGTATCATAGCTAGAACAGCTGATTTTTGTGTGAAATTTGATTTGAACATTTAAATCCAATAAGTAGAAATTTGTTCAATCTTTCATAATTTGATCTATGTGGGTTCCTTTGTTCACTGAGAAGATCAATATTATTTATTTTTTCTTCTATTGACTTGAGTCTCAAGGTGACCAATTAATACTTAATGATTCTATTTCTTTTGTTACATTTGATAATGGTCTAAACATAATGCACGGTTTTGATTTCTCATACTAAAAGGTCAATCTTATTAGACGGATTTAGTTTTCACCATTACATTTAACTAATTAACTTTATATTTATCTTACGTGAGACTTAATACCCACTACTTTCAGCAACACCCAATGTAGGACTTTATACCCACTTTAACAAAGATGTTTGGGACTTTGTACTGTCTCGTTATGCGATTTCTGACGATGTTCATCAATTTCAGACATATCGCCGTCTTCATCGTATGCATCAACAATCTGGTCAAACTGCTGATGAATTCTAGCTTGCACATCAAACATTAAGACAATATTTCCAAACCTACTTATCTATATCTGAAGCCTTCTATGTGCCTAAATTATCTCTTAACCTTATTTATGTTGGTCAATTATGTGAACTTGGTGCTCATATAAACTTTTCAAATCAAGGTTGACTTTTTAGTATGAGAAGCCTATGTTTAGTTCCATAATCAAATTTAACGTCTTTAAATCCTATTCGAGTAAAATGAGATTTATTTTTCTCTTCCATATGTGATTTAGTGATCACATATGAAAAATCAAGAACTCTGAATCATTTCCAATAGTACAGAAATATAGAAAGAACTCTGAGTCATTCAAGTTCTGAGCACCAGTTTAAAGGGTGTTAATTATACACTTCATATCAACTAAATATAGTACAGTACATAAAGGACAAAGTTAATACAATATCTCAGATTTGCCTTACAATGAATGGACCATACTTTTGTCAATATTATGGTTAATCACAACATTTCTCTTGTTTTTACCATCTTTCTAGTAAGACAATTATATATAATATTAGCCATCCAGATCTGGATCTTACTGCTGAATCAAATCAAGCACAAGAACTTGAATATTGTTTCTTTTTACTCGAACACGTGCATTTCGCCCTAGTATCCGTGAGCGTCTGCATAGTTTAAGGACAACAAAATCTGGTTAGACAGATTTATATGGATGGTTGAATTTTCATGTGTACAAGGTTGCTTGTACAGTCATACCTTAACATGTTTCTGGAGGTCTTTTATGTACTCAACTGCCAATTCTAACATATCTGATGTGTTTGTTTGCTGCACAAAATGATGTAAATCAAGAACAATATGTCATTTTCTTGCAGTGTTCACTGTGATCAAGATTTGGAAATCAGGGTCCAAACTACATACCTTGTCCATGTTTGGGAAAAGGTCTTGCAGTTTCTTCATTCTGTCGCTGATCCGTGTTCTTCTCATCTGATGAAAGTTCACATATTGATCATATTAGGCCATGCAATGTTAGGCTCTTGAGATACAAAATTGAGATTATATGTACGTTAGTACATTACCCGCTCTGCAATGCTTCGCGGGTGAGTTGCGAAACCTCTTTTGGCTCGTATCTTGCAAGGAACCGAACCTTGAAACTGCAAGAACTTGTCTATAGCAGCCATCTCTGCAGATGTGTTTGGCAAGCTATACTGGTGAGCCAAAGTAGTAGTGTGGTTCCCAGAATTACCATTCTGATAAAAGATAGTAGCAAATATTGATTAGTACTGAGCAATCAAGATTTTGGTATAAGCACATAGAAGAAGTGTCATCAGCAGCAAATTGTACCTGACTTTCCAATGAAGAATTCAAGCCTAAATACATGTTACCATTATCTTCTCTAGCTCTCTTTAGGCTACTGAAACCAGAATTCTGCCAAGAATCATCTCCGAAGCTGGACGCGTAGCTTCTTTTGTTGCCATTATCACTTCCCATTGGCATAAGCCTTGAGGATGAAGATGGCTCGTTCGAGAAATTCATATAGTTGTTTCTGCTCCGTCTACTGGTTGACGCCGTAGTTTCCCCCTTCACACCATTTCCAACTCCTCTCATTTCATCAAACCCTGTTACTCATTAGATATTACCCCAAGATTGCTATCAAGCAATGAGCAAACAACCAATACTTGAAAAGAATTATAAATGGAAAAAAATTAAACACCTAAGCTATAGATTTAGTAGTTGAATTTGTCACTAAAGTCAAGATTTTATGGGGTTAATAAGTTGGGACCTTCCATTTTTTCATCCATAGCTACCAATTTTCTCAGCAACTCAATCCCTTTCCTTGCTACATAAGCATTTCAATCACAAATAAAAAAAGTCAACTATCCTTTAGATAGACGAGTAACTCATTTCCATAGATTTGTTTGGTTGCCAAGAAAATGAAATAAACAATAAGAAAATGGATCTTAATAGATAACTATTTTCTGACTCTTAACAACTAAATCTCAGCAGACACAATTCTAACCAAGTGAGCCTCAATGGAGGTATTAAATTATACTATATGAATTCAGTAACAAATCAAGAACAATACCATTTTCAACATTCAAGTTGGAGAAAAATCCGGCAGGCGAGCTACTCTGCCGGATAAGATTGGAGCAATTTCTTGCACCCATTTCAGCTTGCATCGAGTTCTCTAACCAAATCTTCATATTTGTCCCGGAATTGGCTAAACATTCTTGAGCCTGATACACCATCTCAGAGCAATTGGAGTACTCAATCTGTTTAGGAACAGATTCCATTGCTTCTTGCTTCATTGATTTTGATCCCAACTCATGAAAATGATGGGAATTGGAGTCTCCTGAACCATTGCATGATGACATGAACTTCTCCAATATGGCATCCACTTCAGGACTAGAAGATCGAAGATATTGAAAATCCTCACACCCTCCTCCAATACTACCATCAACCAAACTCTCAAGCAATGAGCTTGGAGCTGACCGATATCGCATTAGGCCAGAACTCTGCTGATACTGATAATCCTGAGGTTGCTGATGATGGAAATTTGAACCCATGAGTTCTGGCTTCTTCTTCACTTCACCTTCTGAGAAATCACCAAACATACATGCCACTTAATCAATTGGCACTTAAAATTCACCATTTATGTATAATTGAACAGTGATTCTATGAAGTGTACATGTGTTGCTCCAGATATTCTGAATAGAAAACTTGAAGATTCAGAGTATAATAGCTGTGTTGAGTGCTGACCCAGCTAAGATAAGGTTATCTTAAACCCAGAAACTGCATGCTTTTTCAATGAAAACCCGGATCAAAACAGCTTGCATTTACACTGCCCACATTAGGAAATTGACCAAAATCTGAAATGATGCAAATCAATAGGTATATATAGGTGTGAAAAAGTACCAGTTTTTTGCTTAGAATCTTTCTTGGTTTCTGGTTCTTCCCCTCTTAGACATAACAGCAAACAGGTTGAGGACAAGTAAATCTGAACAGGAAGCTGAGAAGAGTGCAATGTTGTTGGGTCAAGTTTTGTTTTGGTTTGGTTTTTTGTGAGAGAAGCAAAATGAGTGAGTGTTGAGTGGGCAAACAAGACACTGAAACCTATGGTTTTAAGGAACTCAACCATCCTGACTGTCTCTTCCACTGTGGCACTTTTATGGGCTCCCAATTGCCCTCCTCCTTCCATGTGGTCCTCAAAAACCAAAGGGACCATGACATGTCACCATTCTTGGGTTGACTGAAATGCCCCTCATTTGTCTTCTTGTGTCCACAAAAGTATGCAACACAAGAGTTAGTGGGGAAAAGTAGTGGGTGGATTGTGTTTGGTGTTATTGTTTTTTAATTTAGGAAACAAAACAATGTTTGAGAGAGATGGAGTTAAAGCAAAGATGGTTGGCTTAAGGGCACATCGAAAGTGATTTTTGGATCAAGGGAAGAGGCACTTGCTATTAGGGTTTGTTCAGCATCTTTTTGGCTCGACCTAGTCCGCACGTCCGAGTCTAGTGTCTGCCGAACTTCAGTCAAAAGTTTGGTCATCTCCGATTAAGGGTCAGGTAAATTTTTGAGGGATTCAGATTAGAAGACCGTTTCGAACTTAGTAAAACAATTTGAAGGTACAAATCGACATAAACAAATTTTAGCTCAAGTGGTAAGAAAGAACATGTTCCAAGCAAGAGATCTTGCTTTCAAAACCTCACCAACGTAAAAGATAGTCCAATATATTTTGAGAATGCAAGCTTCGTGCAAGGAATTGGGAACCAGATCCTCACTCTGCCCGTAGAGCTTAGACAACCCTCGAAGGATGGGAGGAGCAAGACTTAGAGGGAAAAAAAAAAATCTGCAAGTGGGTCCCACCAAATTCTCAACCAATCATACGCCTCTACATCAACATATGAGTTGGACTTATATAAAAGAGGCCTCCACCAAAGATAAAAAAAAAACATTATTTCACTCTTGCAAGAATTGAACTCTTCAAAGTGCACAAGAATCTTTTCAAGCGTTTTTCGAGTTTTTCCGATCAAAATTCGATCATCTTCAAGTATACATTCAACATATGTGTAGATTCTGATTCTCACGCTAGAGGCATTCCCCTCGGACACACATCTGGGGTTTTCGCTTAATGGTGTGTTGATTTGTGCTAGTGACAAATCTTGACTCTTGACCAGAAACTTTAACCATGATCCTAGGAGAAGCACTAACCTGAAGTCCCTACCCGAGACCAATGTCAACTATCCCTAACATGTGGATATGAAGAAAGTCAAGAAACAACGCTGCATGAGATCTAAGGTTTGACCAAATCAAAATATTTAAATCGGTAGTTTCATTGTCGGGAACGACTTGAAAGCCATCGTTTCCCCAACATCGCACGACAATGAAGAACATTTTATGTCTTGTAAGATTTGTCAAGGAGATGTTCATTCCTCCCTACATTTTTGGACAACAAGACGAAAATGAACGTGTGGAGATGTCCATCCTCCTCACGTGCTTGGTTAAGACCAAGAAGAGCAGCGGTGTCACCGTCACCTAGAAGTCCATAGGGAATTGTCTATTCCTCCTTACGAGTCTTGTTAAGACAAAGAAAATAAGTGGCGCTACCGTCGTCCATAAGTTCATAGGAGGAGGTTCTTTCCTCCTTCGTCTCTGGTCAAGCTCAAGAAGACAAACGGTCCCACCATCACCTAAGAGTTCATAGGGATAGTTTTATTCCTCCTCAAATGAACGAATTGTACTTTGTAGCTTATATATCAATATATAAATCAAACTTATGGTATAAATGTGAAACAACAATCAATTAAAATGAAATATGAAATTTATAGAAGACAGACATATGACGTATGAGATGTCTCTATAAGAATAGACATATATGCATCAACTTGACTATTGGAATATTGGAGGACAACTACATTTCACATCTCGGAACCGATTATTAAAATTGTGTTCAATATAGTTTATGTTACCAAATCTCCAAGCAAACCCCATCCCTAAGGAACATTTAATTAGAATTTACTGTCTCCCATAAAAATATCTCAAGCACCAAAATTTGGACCTACCTATTTATCTACAACTTTTTTTTTTCTTTCCAAAATATAAAGCATAATCAAACTAAAAAAAGTGTTCTCTCTGTGGTCAGTCCCGCCGTGTGTGCGCGTTTAGGGTTTGTTGGTCTTGTGGCGTAGCAGCGGCGAGCGTGTGTGCAGCGGCGTGTGTGCGACGACGGAAGATAGCTAGAACGAGGGAGTGTAGTCGACGTTAGTCTGCGGATTAGGAAAACGACATCGTGGGCAGCGAGCGTAGGTGGCGATCTCATTGTCCCGTCGTGTGTGAGCGTTTAGGGCTTTGCTGATCTCGTGACGTAGCAAAGGCGAGTATGTGTGCGGCAACGGAGAGAGCTGGTACGAGGGAGGGGAGTCGATGTATGCCGGCGGAGTAGGAAAGCGGCATCGTGGGTAGTGAGCGTAGGCGGCGAGATTCAGGCGATTTGGCACAGGCTCAAGTCTGTTTGTTCCAACGGTACGAGATCTGGAACAAAAGGCGACTGTTTGGCTCGAGGAGGGAGACAGGACAACGGCGGAGGCGGGAGGCAGAAGAAAGTGAACGGCGACTGCGATTAGGGGGTAGTCTGGTTGCAGTGTGGCCGCGGATCTACAAAAGTGATCGGCGACTATGGAGAAATGGGGTATGCGGGTACTGTGCTGGAATACTCGTGGTCTACGAAATCGGAACACGGTGAATGTTTTGCGGGATCTAGTGAGAACGAGAAAACCGACATTGGTGTTTGTATCAGAAACAAAACAGACCAAGGAACAATTGGAGAGTATTCGGAGAAGGCTAAACATGGCTGGCTGTTATGCGGTGGATTGCAGAGGACGAAGTGGGGGGCTTGCGATATTTTGGAAGGATCGGGGAAAGTTGAGACTACTCGCCTCAACTCTTAACTACATTGATGTAATGGTTACAATGGAAGGTGGAGGAGAGTGGAGATTTACGGGTTTTTATGGAAACCCGGATAGAGCTAGAATGGAAGAAAGTTGGGACTTGCTGAGGAATCTGAGATCTAATGATCATACCCCATGGCTTTGCGCAGGTGACTTTAATGACATTCTATTTGGATATGAAAAGAGAGGAGAGACGCCTCAACCATCTAGACTTCTGGATGGGTTTAGGACAGCAGTGGAAGATGCTGGACTGCATGATCTTGGGGTGGTGGGGGAGCTTTTCACGTGGAGAAGAGGATCAGAAGCATCTACAAGGGTCGAGGAGAGGCTGGATAGAGGTTTCGAAAACTCGGAATGGCTGGAAAGGTTTGGGTTGATTAGGGTGTTTAGTCTCCCTTATTTCACGTCGGATCACCGCCCGATATTCATTGCTCCGGCCGAGGTTGAGAAAGGTAGTGGAAGACGCTTCAGATATGAAAACGCCTGGGGGTAAAGAAGGTGAATGTGTGAGGGTGGTCAAGGAGGGATGGGTTAATGGAGTTTTTCGGAATATCATGGATTGTATTCATAACTGTGGAGCCTCGTTACACAAGTGGAGAGAGGCGAGGAAGAGTCCAGAGGAAGAGGTGAGGCGTGCGCGACTCTGATTAGAGGATGCAGAGAAGAAATGGAGGAGCAGTCTGGATGAGAGAAATGATTATTTTCAAAAATTGAGAGCGTAGGAACTCTTCTGGAAGCAACGTGCAAAAGTTGACTGGCTTAAGGATGGGGATCGGAACACCCAGTTCTTTCATGTCGCGGCGTCAACAAGGAGAAGACAAAATCAGATTGTAGAACTAAAAGATGATAGTGGAAGGTGGGTAAAGAAGAAAAGGGGAGTTAGAGAATCTCATCCAGGATCACTTTGTCCGTATGACAAGAGCAGGAGTAGCAGAGTGGTCGGAGGTCACGGAATTGGTCGACCAGTGCGTTTCAGCGGCACACAATGCAATCCTATGCAAGGAATTCCAGGGGGAAGAAATCAAACAGGCTTTAATGGAGATGAATCCAAATAAAGCACCGGGGCCGGACGGAATGACACCATGGTTCTTTCAGCAAAACTGGGCTGTTGTTGTGGACGAGGTATCTGCGGCATGCTTGGAATGCCTAAACTCTTGTTCGTTCCCCTCAGGGATAAACGATGCAAGTTTGGTTCTTATACCGAAGAAGGTAACCCCAGAACGAGTTGGAGACCTACGCCCGATAGCGTTATGCAATGTGATCTACAAAATGATATCAAAAGTGCTGGCGAACCGACTGAAGAAGATAATTGGAGAGGTGGTTTCGGAGGAGCAGAGCGCGTTTATACATGGCCGACTAATAACAGATAATGTGTGTGTGGCCAACGAGATGATACATTGGATAGGCCGACATGGGTCGGGGAAGCATGGATGGATGGCGGTGAAGCTCGACATGGCAAAGGCATATGACAGAGTCGAATGGACTTATTTGCGCGATGTAATGCTTAAAATGGGTTTTGCAAGCACCTTTGTTAATCTAATTATGTTGTGTTTCACTTCCTCACGCTTTCGAGTGGATGTAAATGGAAACCTACTAGAGGGTTTTATCACGGAGAGGGGTTTGAGACAGGGTGATCCCCTATCATCTTTCTTGTTTGTGATATGTGCGGAGGGTTTGTCTAAGTTAATTAAGGCTAAAGAGCGATATGGAGTATGGAAAGGGGTAAGAGTGGCAGTGGGGTGTCCAAGAGTATCCCATTTGTTCTTTGCTGATGATTCCATCCTATTTTGCCAAGCTACGGGAGAGGTGACTTTACATATTAGAAACTATTTATCGACATATGAACTGGCCTCTGGTCAAAAAGTTAACTATGATAAATTATCGGTTTTCTTTAGTCCTTCAACAAAAAAGGAGATTAGGGATACAATGGTCGCTCAGTTAAATGTTATTGAGGCTGAGGGCTTTGGCTCCTATTTGGGGGTTCTAATTGGGATTGGGAGGAGAAAATGTGGTGTGTTCAATGAAGTGTTGGATAAAGCGAGACAAAGAATAGGGGGGTGGGGGCAAAAGATGTTGTCGGGAGCAGGTAAGGAAATTTTGTTGAAGTCAGTAGCTGAAGCCCTGCCAACGTACTTAATGTGTGTTTACATGCTTCCAAAAGGCGTTTCTGATACTCTTGAAAGGTTGTGGAATGAATATTGGTGGGGTTCAAAGGGGAGGGGCCAAAGAGCTCTTCACTGGAAAAGTTGGAATCGCCTAAGCCAGAGTAAGCATACAGGAGGATTGGGGTTCCGAAGCGTGAGGGAATTCAATGTGGCTTTGCTAGGAAAACAGGGCTGGCGCTTGTTGACAGTACCGGATACCTTATTTGCAAGAGTGATGAGGGGTCGTTACTACCTATCGGGCAACTTCTTGGATGCTAAAATAGGGTCCAACCCAAGTTACATGTGGAGATATTTCTTGGAGGCGCATGAGGTTCTACGATCCAACATGAAGTGTCGAATTGGAAATGGCCGAACAATTCGAATTTTTGAGGATAGGTGGTCGGGGTGGAGGAGGGCTTGAATCTTGTTGGGGACACGGAGAGGGAAGTGAGAGTGGTGGCAGATCTCTTTTTGAAAAACGAAAAGAGATGGGATGAAAAGAAGCTAATACAACTGTTTGGAGATGATGTTTGTTCAATAATCAGTGATATTCCCTTAAGCTATGACAATGTGGAGGATGCTACGTATTGGGAACGGGAAAATAATGGGATATATTCAGTGAAAAGTGCTTACAGGGCGCTAAAACCCAAAATAATTGAGGAGGGAAATAAGTCTGTTTGGAAAAGTATGTGGGAGGCGATGGTTCAACCAAAAGTCAAATTTTTTTGGTGGAGAGTGTTATCAAATTGCCTACTAGTAAATATGAGACTACATGATAAAAGAACCATAATCGAGAAGGAATGCCCGGTGTGTCAGAACAGTGAGGAGACTATTGAACATGCATTGTGGGGTTGCCCGGAAGCGACACAACTTTGGAGTAGAGTGGGGCTTGGGGCACCACCGAGAGGGGCTCTAACCGCTTGGGAGTGGTTTGTTGACTTGAGGGCCCAGGTAACCCCTACCAAACTTGCTAGCATAATGTATGTAGGTTGGGGACTATGGCGTAGAAGGAATCTCATAGTTTGGGAGGGAAAAATGATGGAGACGGAGGAGGTCTGGCGGATGGTCGATGAGACGAAACAAGGGTGGGAGGAGGCAGGGAGGTCAGGACCAGCGAGGGAAGGGGGAGGACGAAGCGGCGGAGGGAGTAAGCGAAGTGATGGTCTAGGCGGTATGTTGTCGGGTTCGATCGTGATCAGAACGGATGGAGCCACTTTCGGAAACATGGGGTATGGTGGAGGATGGTGGGCGGAGGATTCGACGGGAACTAAGATGGGAGGAGGGTGTTGTAGGTGGACAGGGACTCCGAAATCGGTAAAGATGGTGGAGGGAATGGCGATTCGAGAGGCTCTTCAGTGGGCTCGGAAGAAAGGTTGGCGTTCAATCACAATATGTAGTGACGCCCAAGCAGTGGTTTCAGATCTCGCGTTAGGATCTGAATTCGCAAATATTTATAGTATGGTAGTATCGGATTGTCTTTCGATTGCTTCCAGTTTTGAGAATGTGAAATTCTCTTATATTCCTAAGTCATCGAATAGTTTAGCTCACAGTTATGCTCGAGTTTCCCAATTTAGGTATGGCTTTGATTTTTGAGGGGTTCC
>JAYMTH010002116.1:0-13222 GCA_036897465.1 Pelargonium australe
ATTGTAAGGAGGGGTGAAAACTTTAAGGAGTTGTAAGGAGGTGTTCCAAAAAGTCAGTTATGTTTGGTAAATGTCTAACTGTAAGGAGTTGTAAGAAGGGTGGATTGTAAAAGTTTGTTTGGTAACAAACAACTGTAAGGAGGTAAAATATGAAACAATCGACCATTTTATTTTTTTGGTCGACTTGCATTGACTTTTTACCTAAAAGTCATTTTAGTAGGTGTTTTTACCTAAAAGTCATATATGAAAACAGTCGACCATTTTTGTTTTATGGTCGATTGTTACTGCATTGACTTTTTACATGAAAGTCATACATGAAATTAAACGGTTGACCATAAAACAAAAATGGTCGACCGTTTAGCTCCTTAAAGGAGCTACTGTTACCCAAGGAGTTGTTTAACTCCTGCACCAAAACAGCTCTTTTAAGGAGTTTTTCACTGTTTCGCTCCTTGAAAGAGCCAAAATTGAGTTTTTACCAAACAAGCTACATCCCATGTGGCACCAACCTCCTTTAAGTCAATCTCATGTGGCACCTCCTTTAAGGAACAAGTAGAGTAAACAAACAAGTTCTTAGGGCTTGTTTGTTTTCTCTACTTCCTCCTTTAAGGAGGTGCCATGTAGGAAAAACTTAAAGGAGGGAGATGCCACATGTGCAGTAGTGTGTTTGGTAAAAACCAAATTTTTGCTCCTTAAAGGATTTGAACAGTAAAATCCTTCTTAAAGAAGGTGGTTTGCTGTAGGAGGTTGGGACCTCCAGTGGGAAACAATAACTCCTTGAATGAGCTCAATTGGATGGGTAAATGACTATATTGCCCTTGCCTTGAAGAGAAGGATAGAGAGAGATGAGCTCCAACGGCTCTTTTTTTTCAGTTTATCAAACATAACATATATCGCAGTAAAAAAATTGAAAAACATGTTTGAACAAAACAGACCAAGTAAAATTAAATTTATCAGCTTACAAAATTACAACTCCAAATGTTAGATCTAAACAAAAATGAAAGAATGGATCTCAAATCAAAACCTAAAATAAATTATGAAATTAACCCGCAAATGAAAAATACAACTTTTCTTGAGGTTTAATTAAGTTTATCAAGTGACCGTTTTCATAAAAGTTTTTACCATAAAAATTATTTAAATATATTATAGTGGGCTAACAATGATGAGTTTTGTGTCTTTTAGTTAAGGGTAAAAATGTCATTTAACAACTTTTCTTAATATGTGTGAAAAACTCTAAAACGACATTTAATTTGAAACAGAGGTAGTACATTATTGTAATGAAGTCTTCAGCAAAGTCGGGTGCCAAAACTAGTTGTTATATGGTTAACTCTTTTCCATAAAAGGTTAACCGTTTTTAAACCAAAAATATTCACTATAATCATTCAAATTTTATTTTCTTTCTATTTAAAATATGAATTTAATTTCATTACTCTTCTACATACCCTTCATGTCCATTTTGGTAATTTGCACATTTTATACCTCATTAAAGTTGTTTTTTACCAAACAAACTTTTACAATTTACCCTCCTTAGAGCTCCTTACAGTCAGACATTTACCAAACATAACTGACTTTTTGTAGCACCTCCTTACAGCTCCTTAAAGTTTTCAAAAGTTTTGCAGTAGGCGAAACAAACAAGCCCGAAGACCCTCTTTGTCTTGTATAATCACGAAAGTGACCGTCAGAGAGGTTTTCCTTAATTTTTAGTTTTTTTTTTTTTATTAAATGAAACTCAATTTGGTTATTGTATATGATTTTATTTCAGTTTTTTTTATTGGTCGGTCTACGAACCGATTGGCTCATGTTTTATTTAGGTTGTCGATTTTTGTGTCAGGCACAATAAGTTGGTTGAGTTTGCAACTTTCTTATCGGTGTTTCACATTTTATGTCAGAGTATGTAAATTAATAAAACGAGATCTTCTAATAATTTCTTGTACATCATCCGTTTATGAGAACTTATTGTCTTCTGTTAGTTGATTTTATCCCCGTGATTGTTTGACCCACTTTTTGCAGCAAAACTTTTGTAAACTGCTTATGTCCTAGGTAATAAAGCAAACGTTTCTTTCAACTTTAGTTTTTGTTGCACTGATGGGGAACAAAATAGATGGTAGAATTTGCATAGTCTAAAATCAGAAAAGCTTTATAGTTCAGAACGAATGCGACTCTGGAATTATAGATTGTCTGTAGGGTATGAATAGCCCAGTTTGGAGTATGCTTCTAATGGGTTTGGTTTCCTTTGGTAGATATTTGTGAGCTATTGTCCAGAGTTTGGTAGTAAATTTGGGTCCTTTGGTCCTGACGGTATACATTGGCTGTAGTGATACTAGGATGCAGTGTCCATAAGTTTTGGTTTTGATGTAACACTGAAGGTCTTTATAATCAAACCAAGATTCTGCAGTTGGCTGAACTACATGGCTTGTATTGCCATGCAGTAAGTTAACACAATAGGCATAAATTGAAGTGGAGCAATATATCAGCTTTTAGGTTTTAACTGCATGAGCTTGAGTAGTGGGATAGATGATTCCATAAGCTTTCCTTTAGCAAACCAATTTAGGTAATGTAATTAAGAAACAAACTATTTTATTATTGAAGAATGAATAACTGGTAGAATTAGATTCAAATGTATTCTCCAATTTAGGAGTTCTTTTTCTTCATCATTTCAGTCTTCTGTTTGCCACAACTTGACTATTTTTGGGGCTTGCACTCCCAATTTGTTTATGCCATGCATTAAAGTGTACTTATAAGCAACAATCCTCAGACTGTTTTATTTAGGCAAGTAGATAGCCGATTTGTTGGCATGTATTATATCGAGTGCCAAGGAATACAACCATACAAGAGATACTTGTCTATGGAAGTGGTTACATTGCACACTTTACATTTCTTGACCATCTAATAAGGTTCTATAGAGGATGCAATAATCATAATAGTCCTGATTGATGTTGCATGATGTATTTCTATTGGGATTGTTATCCACTTCTAAATATGTATAGAAGTAGAATTGCTTGCATCATTCCATCTTTAGTTTCTGGCATATATTTGTAATGGTCTTGATAGCTTGGTTTTGGACTTTGGTGCTTTAAAGTTTATAACCCATTGAACGATTTTTCCTATTGAAAAAGTTACTAATGTTTTTTTTTTTTTTTTTGGTTCTGAAATGGAGGCCCAATAGGCCAAGCTACACAATATGGGGTAGCTCTTCCACTTTCCCATAACCTCTTTCTACCCTCCCGTAGCATTCAAACCCACAATCTCTACTAGAGAAGTGTGATGCTTGAACCATTGTGGTGTCCCCTTGAAGACTTTTGAAAGCTCCTATCCAACAAATTCCAGATCTTGTATTGTTTCATGGTTGTGGTGATTGTTGCTTGTCAGTTTCCGTAGAAGTGTACTTACTAACTAACCGATACACAAACTTTTTCATATTTGTTGATAGCCTTGTGTTATTAAGAATATTACTATAGTTACTGAAGTATTCCTTTGCAGTACAACTCAAGTATTGGACAAAACCTCTATTCCACTAACTGTGGCACCGTGACAAATTATGCCATCATTAAATGTTCTGCCTACTAATACTGAAATGTACCTTTGGATATTCCCATAGTATACCATGGTTTCTTGTAAGATAATGTTAGCTGCTACGTGAAGTTGCATATGAATAGTTGAGAAAACCAAACCTTTTTCCCTATGAAAGTGTAAGAATGATTTTTTCTATGGTTTTAGTAGGGTGGGTTGGATGTGTTAGCATTTACTATACGAGGGTAACTTGATTTTAAACCCCTTGCAATCTCTGTTTCATGTGGATATTTGTTCTACTGAAGAAATGTGCTTGAACAATTGTTTCTTGGAAGATTCATGATTTCTTATGCATTTTTTTCCTATTCTGTTTCAAGCTTTCAAGGCTTCTTGAATTACTGAACTCCAAAAGTTGATGCCTGTAGGTTTTGAGAATTTTGTATGATATATGTATACTGCCCAATTTCATGGGCATTAACGTCACATTTGTATAATATATGTATACTGTGGCCATTTATTTTCAAAAAAATAGAATCTCATATCCTACTCAGAAAACTATGTCTCACTTGATGGATTGATATCTGTTAAACTTCAGTTGAACCTGTATACAATTGTGACACATAGTTCAACATTCACTCTAGTAAATCCTGAGCATCCACAATTGGCTTGGTTCACGTTTCACATGCAGTCTTGCAATATTAACTGAAACTTCTATGAAATGCACAAGAAATGGAAGCAAAAGTTTCATGACATTGTGTTGCATCCATGAGTTCTGCAAATGTGTTTTCTGTTATGTGGTTGTTACTAACTTTAATGGCACATCTATTCCTGACCTCTAAGCTATCAGAATTTTGTATTCAAATCCAAGCTTATCCTCTTTCCTCTACTATTTTGACTCCTTTGTAAAGGGAGTGAGATGAGAATGGCTGATCATTTTTCGTTTCTTTTTGAAGGTGGGCCCTGGTGAGGTAGACGATGAGCTAGAGGATGAGGTAGCATCAGAGTGTGCAAAATACGGGAATGTTACTCGGGTTCTCATATTTGAAATAACAGAGCCAAACTTCCCTGTTGACGAAGCTGTGAGAATCTTTGTGCAGTTTGAGAGGCCAGAAGAAACAACAAAAGCGCTGGTTGACCTTGATGGTCGGTATTTTGGAGGTAGGGTGGTTCGCGCAACGTTCTATGATGTGGAGAGGTTTGCCAAGAACGAATTAGCTCCAATGCCTGGGGAAATTCCCGGTTTCATTTGAATGAACAGAAGAGGAAGTTTTCAGAACGTGAGTCTATTGTAGTGGATGTTCTTATGTGGAACTGCAGGGTGTTTTAACTAGCATAGAATAGGAACTTGCTTGCACTGTACTGAAAATTGCAATTTGTTGCCAATATATGTATGGATTGACTTGAGCAATTTGGTCACCTATTTAAAATTAGCCAACCTGTGAATTGGATTGATTTACAAAGACAGTCTAGTCTCTCTTGTTAATTCAAGCTTGGTACTGAAATTCTACAAAAGTGAAAAAAGAAAAGAAACAAGAGTTAACTTTAAAATGAAAATGCTGATTAGAATAATATTTGCTCAATATATTATATAACATTACCAAAAAGAGGAGTTGATCAGCCACTACAAAACCCTATAATCAGTACTAAAACATAGATTGTTCTTAATTATATACTGCTACTAAATTTGTAATAATCCCGTAATTAAGGTGGTTAGTACTAAATACAGTTTAATTTAATTAAGCACGGCGTAGAGGAGAAGCTACAGGCGTGTTGTCATTAGAAGCTCTCGTCTCCTGATCTCCCTGCAAGTACATGTTGTGGTGGTGGTGAATGTGATGATCCCCAAGCACCACCGTTGCTCCTCCTCCTCCTCCACCCAAGCTCGTTCTGTCACCGGCATTTGCGCCGGCGGCGGCGGCGGTGGTGGTTGAGGCGTGGAGTCCACCAACCGCTAGCCTCCCATACATGTAGAGCTCCAGGGGTATATTGTTGTTGCTGCTGCGCTGATGATCTGTTAACAACAGCTCTTCCTGTGATGAAACAGCACCGAACCTTCCAGAACTACCTCCACCAACAGATACAACATGATCTCCTCCGCTGGTGGGATTAGGAGGGAACCGGCGAGGCGAGGCCGTAGTGGAACAGTCTCCTCCTCCGACCACAACTACGCTGCTCGTCGGGGTCGCGGTGGCGCTCCCTCTCGTGCTGCCGCACATCGGACAGCCAGTTGCCGGCGAAGCCGCCTTCAAATCAAACAAACAAATTAAAGCCTAATTCATGACACACAAATCTCTAGCTAGATAGTAGAAATTAGAAGGAAACCTTGGAGGTGGTGCGGCGGTAGGTGGTGCCGTCGGGCTCGATGGTCCAGCCGGACTCCATGGCGAGGTGGCGGAGAACTTCGTTGATGTCGGCGCGAGGAGAGAGCTGGTAGCCGCCGTGCTTCCTGAGGCCGTGAAAGATCTTGGTGGTGATGGCTCTCCTCTGCCTCTCTCTCAACTTCGTCTTCTCCTTCTCCGTCTCGCTTCTCGTCGCCGTCGACAAACCACCGCCTCCGACCACTCTCTTGCCGTGCGATCCCGCCGATGGTTGCTGCTTCATCGGAAATTATGATCAGTGAGAGAGTAATGCTGTGTTTCTACAAATGAATCAACAAATGCTCTTCTCTCAGTTTTTTTGAGGAGGTTGTTCGGGTCAAGTACGATCCAACGGCTGGGAGTAATATGCGGAGGAGGAATCAACGAAGAGGGAGTGGTCAGGTGCTGTGATCTGGATCTTTACCTTTTGCATGACTACTCTCTCTTCACAAAATCACAAATGCATGTTGATGTTGTTTTGGTGTTCACGCGGCAGGGGATGGCGCGTGAGAGATACAATTGGGAAAAGGAAGTGATATTGATACGGAGTGGCGGCTGATGGCAGAGTAGCAGTTCTATGAGTGTGATTAGTGAGTAGCTAAAAAAGCATGATTAACCTCTCTCTCTCTCTCTCTTTTCTAGCTATCTTATCTGTTTCAATACTGTAATTATGAGGTACGGCCGGTCTGGTTTTAGAGAACCGGGAACCGAAGTGAGGTACCGCCCAATAAGTTACCAGTCCGGGTTTTAAGAGACTCGGGCGCGGGAGTGAGATACAACTCGAGGTGTCATTCGATCTGATTGGACCGGATCAGATTTCATTTGGATGTCGAATTGAAACTTGATATCTGGCCTGATCCTAAATATGTTCGAATTAGATTGAACAAATTCGCTTATTTTACACTAAAAGTCCACATCTCTATGATCCGATCCAATCATTTTTTTGCAAGAAATATCCAATCCGATCCGAAATTGATCGGATTGAATTTCGATTGTCCACGAATTCGGATCCTAAATCGCCGACTATAGGTACAATCCAGTCAAAATCGTGACTAGTTGTCAATCTCTTTATTATAGAAATTCAACTTATAAAATGAATGTGGGCCTATGAAAATGGGATTTTCTACGGTCTAAATATGTTTAATTGGACACCCCATTTATACAAGTTTAAAAGAAAAGGAGGGAAGGCCCATGTACAATTAGATATAATAAATTAGAAAAAACTAATTAATGTCTTCTTCTCTGCTTTGAGTTTAACTTACGTTGGGTCTCCGAAATACTCGCCGTTTAAACATTGCCCTCCTCTGGGCAAATGTGGCTTCCAAAACTCGTTACAGAACCCCAAAGTCAAGAAGCCATGTTCATGGATATGTCGAAGTCTTTGCAGAGGAAGATATTGATTATGCAGTCTTCTAGATTCCGGAATTCGGATCTCATCAATCGCTCATTAAAGATAGACTTAAATGGGCTGTCAATGGACCTTACTCGACATCTTTCTCTGTCAAAAAAGCTTATGATGTTAAGGGACATGCACTCAATTGATCCAGGTCTTCTAGTAGCAAAGTAGACTGTGGAGATGCCCTTGCAGACGTTAAACGTGCTTTCTTTAATATATTATTATGCTAATATCAAGAAAAAAAAAAAAACAAAAAAAAAAAAAAAAAAACAACTTACATGGCCCATGTGATCTGGTGATCATAGCGATCCAAACTATCTCTCCTTCAGCATTCAACCAAAAGACCACATCATCTCACCAAAATAAAATGATTAATATGGAAACCAAATTCTAGCCACTAGAATGACATAAATAGAAAATCAATAATTCATTAGGATGTATTCATAAGCATCAAGAATTCCTAATATTTTACAATCAACCACAGTTCTTCGTTGAACAAATCTTTTTCAAGAGTTTCATGTATCTAGAATATCATGATCAGAAAACAGAATAAAAATCTGCAATTCCTTGACAGAAAGAACAAAGAACAAAAAAAAAAAAAAACAAAAAAAAAAAAATAAATAATAAAGTAAAGTAGAATCAAAGACAGCAAGGTGTTGTCTTTTTATATTTTATGTGGCACAACCAATATATAAAGTGAGATTTTACATTTTGAAGGTGTTCTAAGTAATAAGTAATGTTACTGAGGCACTTCAAGATCCGGCCTCTGGTCAACTACTTCTTTGGTTGAATCATCTGCAAATGCATCTGGATACGTGGCTGATATTTTCGACTTCATGCTCCTGTATACAAGAACATCATATTTACCAAACTGGATTTCAGCATCACAAATTCAACGAGATACTTATTAAGGACATGTGATATGGGACACCGCGACGTGACTTCTTTGGACTCAATCAAACGGCAAGCAAATACTCTCTTACACCTGCCCTCCTTGGTATCGTCTAAATCATCTAACCACTCTTGTTTCAGCTATAAGGAAGAACAAAATGGACCATTTTCCACGATAATTTTTCTTACATTCTAGAGGCCCTTCCTCTTACATACGATAGATAATAGCTGCCCAGCTAGTTTAATCAATAACTTATTAGTCTAAATTCAGTACTACTACCTCATACTTAATCAGACGTATCAACCCTGATATACCAGACTTTTGTATAAAACCTATATTTGATGGAAAGCCATGCTAAGAAGCTTTATTTAGGCATAGCTAAAGAGTAGCATTCAAACCTGAATCCAATCAGTTCTCAGAAACCATCCTTGAACACCAAGTTGCTACAGTAAGAAATAACCCACTGCTAAACTTAACTTCGGTTTGATGTATCTTATTAACTAAAATATGGAATTTAAGAAGAATAAAAAAGAAATTGAATCTAGTAGAGGATACCCACCCATTTTAATTAAGAATAGCACTATTTGTTTGTTGTTGTATACAAACATGAATTAATAATACCACACAAGTCCATAACATGTCTGCCAACAAAGTAGTCCTTTTTCCAATGAATTTATATCATCACAAATAAAGATCCATATTGTCCCCACCTATCCTCATCCCTACAAGTAAGTTACATCAAGACTAAACTTGGCCCCATAGACTTAATTGTCACATTCCTTTCATATTAAAAAGACTTTAAAAAAAATTCTTAACAGCCTTTACCACTTTCTGAGACAACAAAAAACTTTACTAGGTTGAATTTGAAATGGCAGAATGAGAAAGATTTTGAAGTGTAAAGGTACCATAGCTTAGAGCCTTAGGTAACTAATTTGTCCCAATGAGAAAGATTTCGAGAACTTCACTCTGTCCCAGTGAAGAAAGCATGTACAGAATAAATGCCCAGCACAATTGATAAGCTATAACTATCTCCAAGTGAATTACTTCATAAGCTATGCAGTTCAAGATAAAATTAAAATTCACATGTCATGACAGGCAACATGTATTTGAGAACAGCAATTATAATAAGTACATAACATATTTATTTAAAGCGATAAGAACAAACCAAAAAGAAGTGCTGAGATACCTAAGCTTCAGAAATATGTAGTCAAGGTCAGATTTCATAGACTTCAAGAGATGTGTATTTCTTGAGAAGTCTCCTGAAACCTCGGCAAAGCAATGCTCCGAGTATTCATTAAAATGTGACAGGACTGCATTGCTGTCTTGCAACCTTCCCAATCTGCAATTTTATACACAAGGTAAAGCATATGGCATGGAAAACAATCAGTCTCCAAATTCCAGATGTTCTTCAACTAATGATGCGCAACACATTCTCTGGAACAAGTAACCACCCACCCATACATTCTATGCAGAGAGCTAGGAGGGTGTACATTACCAAGACAATTTCCTATTCTGTATTCAATTCTTTTCAGAAAATAACTTGTATGCAACTCATGAGTCATGACATAGAAGGCTATCATCACCTTGGAGCCATTTCTTCATTAATGTGCAAGCTGAGAGCCATGATGGGTAATAAAATCAACCATGAAACTAACTATAATGTTTGGCTAATCAAGCCTGTGCACACATATATAGATCTAAGCTGATGAAGATCAATCCCCTAACAAGCACTTGCCAACAAGACAAGTGAAAACACCTAGAGTGGCCCTCCTTCAAATTGGATAATCTTTCCATTCACTAGTTGAAGCCTGCATTGCATAAATATTCTCAGAATTGCCTAGCCATCTACAATTTGCAACTAAAATTCCATCTTTTAATTCAAACAAAAATTAGGTCCAACATGACTAATATACCTTTTTATTTCTGCATAAACCTTAATCCAAGTCATCTCAAACCCTCTAAATACACTGCTGGTTCAAAACTGATTTTAGATAGTCCAATGTCTTCATAATAAGAGCTATTGAGCACACGAAATCATATTAATTAAACTCATAATCTGCCATAATTGAATCTTTAACACGACCATTCACCTTATTAGTTCCACCTCACTCCTCAAGCTTCAATTTGGGACACAATTGAAGAATCCCGTGTATGATCCAGACGGTACATCTAAACCATTACTATCTTCACCTCTAATACTAGAGCTCCAACTCAATAGATGACAAAGGCACAGATAAATCACAAATTAACATCATTAAAATCTACCTGAGCAGCTTCAAAATTTATCAAGCACCCAACAAGAATATTCATTAGACACTAAATATGAATGAAGATAAAGCGTTGCAAAAGCTTTTCGCTTCGCATAGACATACATGAAAGTTGAAACAAGATTTAAAATGTTGCTTCATCCATTAACCCAATTTCATTTGCTGAAAATCACGTACTGTTCCACGCATTATTCAACTAGCCTATCGAAAATTGCAAAATTTTGCAAATTAATCGAAATTCACCGCGCTTTCAATTCAAGAATGAGCACCAAATTAGCTCCAGAACAAAAATTCAAAATACACATAGAGATTGAGGAAGAGAGAAAAATTACATTAGGTGCTGCGATTGCTTGAGATTTTCGAGATCGTCGGCGTTGACGAGGGTTTTGAACTCTCTAGAAACCTGCTCCGACGTCGCTTTGATCGCTTCTCGCTCCTTCTGCTCCTCCATCACTCCCTTCTCTGCCTCAGATCACCGAGCGACGACACAAGCCAAGCCGTATTGAGTTGATACATTTTGGGCTTCATAATGGCCCATCTCAGTAGGTCATGGGCCCAAAGGTGGGCTTTAAGCCCAAAACTTGGTGGGATCTTTAATTGGTTTTGTCTACTTTGTTTGGTCCAACCCATTATGAGAATTAAATAATTGTTTGTTCTTTAATTAGTCTTTTTTTTTTTTTTTAAACTCTTTTATCACATAGTGTCACAAAACAAGCACTTGTTGCTGTTAAATCATGTGTGTTCGTGATGTTTAATGGAACACAAAAACAACAAAGCAAGATCTCTGCCCTTTTCTTGCCTATCAAGAAAAAATAGATGCATCCATGCACATTTAAAACAAAAATGATTATCGCATGTATCTACACGCATGTATATTGTACGAAGTTTGACGTATCTTGCATTGAAAATGAATGAGGTGAGACACAAACAAGTTTTGGATACATAAAATTAATAATCTTGTGACTGGAAATACGTCACGTCGGCCTATATACAATATACATGTATGTACGGACTTAATACGAAACGCTTTCAAATGAAAATGTATAATGTTCATTGTATTCACAACCATTCAAGTTGAGAGTTCCAAAACCTGTTGGTTGAAACAAGTCCCATAAATGTTTGGTTTCAACACAAAAACCAAAGAAAAACCCCAAACTTCCACAACACAAAATCTCACCAATTTCCCAAACCAAAAACAAAAACCTTGTTATATCAATCTCAGTTACCACCATCATTCC
Source organism: Pelargonium australe (assembly GCA_036897465.1). Lineage (NCBI taxonomy): Eukaryota > Viridiplantae > Streptophyta > Magnoliopsida > Geraniales > Geraniaceae > Pelargonium > Pelargonium australe. Next base: position 11,658 of record JAYMTH010002116.1, read on the forward strand.
CTTGTGGTCTGCAATATGTTCTAAAACAGAAACTTCCTTTTCCCAAACACATGAAACCCAATTATTCACAAATCAAGAAACTACTACAAAACAAGCTAGTCAAAACTCAAAACCCTAAATCAAGATCATGATCATCATTATCATAGCTATGGAGCCTAGAATGCATTACAAAAGAGAAACAAAAATCTCAAAACCTGCAACAAAAAAGATCCCATATTTTCTTGTGCTTATCAGCAAAAAACAAAAAGCCTAGCAGAGCAGCCAGCTAGGGTTGAAGAGACCACACCACACCAGAAGATCTTTCAACTTTAATGCGATTCTTCAATTCTTGGATTTTGTTTTTAATTATAAAAATTAAAATTAAAATTAAAGTGTGATTTATATGGGCCCAATTAAAAGCACGCTTATCTGATTAAATAATTAAAAAAACACAAGGTGATGGTCATGGATGATGATGATGATGATGTTATGTATGTGGCATGACAACATCATCTATGTATGGATTAATGGATGGTATATTGTAGTGGGGCCCAGAATTGGAATTGGGATGCACTGAAACTTTTTAAATTTTATGGAGAGATTGACAAGAAATGAACTGCACGGGTTCTCTGATTGGTCAGAAAGTGCTGCCTCTTTTTTGGGATTTCATTTTCATTTTCTCAATTCACAATTGGGACCTTTATGGGTACACTATTTCTTTTTTTAAACCGGTAAAGATCAACCTTATTAATCAAACGGAAACGGAAAATACACTACGAAGCCTATCCTTAACTTAGGTGAATTCCCGTGAACTTAATCGACACGGGATGCCTAAAGCGAATCAGGGGCATGAGGTCAAGTCTGGTTTTTCCCCAAACCATCCCGCAATATTGAATTAACCGGACTTTCTTCTCTTCCTTTTGAGTTGGACCATCTGCTACACACCGGTTCCAAAACCTAACTCTACCCTGGAACCGCGGACACCACGTACAATATACCCTAATCCTTGAGGGCTCGAGCCCCCAAAAACCTTTGTCTCCCCCCATCGAGTCGACCACTCTGGCCCCCATCCCGTCCCCCCTCCTCTATCGACTGACCCCTCTAACTGATCGCACATCTGTCTCGGTCGTAAGTCCTCTTTTTCGTCTAAAAAATGCTACCGCCTTATGGCACATTTCCTTACTTTCCACTTGGGCCGGAGCAAATGAGACACGTTCCACTGCTTCATTCGAAAACCATGGTTGATCCGCACCAAATTGGATCCACCTCGCTCCCACCCCAGACAATTTCCTTTTGGCGCTACAAGAAATCTACAAAAGCTCTCTTAGCCCCTCGTGCACACAAAACCATATTAACTAAACCATGGGTGAGAAACTTTAATATTAACTAAACTCCTATATGAATTAAACTAGTGGTTTGCACACAAAAATTAATTTTTAACCTAAATAGTAGTGATGCAACTTAAATTTGGTTGAGTTAGTGCTTGTTTGTTTTGACTGAATGTGACTTAACGGAGGTGCCACTTCAGCATTTCGGTAAGTCACTTCATGTCCACGTAGAATCCCGTTGTTTGGCAAAACAACCGA
>JAYMTH010002117.1:0-13217 GCA_036897465.1 Pelargonium australe
TATTTAAGACTATATATATATATATTCAAAGTAGTGAGAAATGATGACACTGCATACGTAGGGTAAGCCCACGTCCAACGAACCCTAATTCTCGTGAGTCAATGGCATATGCGAAAAAAAAAAAATGGCATATGCGGCGGCCAGGTTTTTCTTATACATACCTCACTGTCATTACTACTATTTTTAGCCATAGTTTTTAAATCAAAAACCTCATATTATATACATATATTTGTTATTTTTAGTATATTTTAAAATGTTATTTTTGTCTGAATGGAGAGATATTCAAGTCCCGCGATCGGAACATGATCAACACATTTAAGTCATATCATCTCAAATGAATTCTTATGCGTGTCAGAAATATCCGTAAATGTGACAAAATTCTTTTTGTTAAATTTTAATACAGTTTCATCTTGAACTCAAAAGTGAGAATACAAATTAACACAATTCATGATATTTCTTGTAGAAAAATTTGTCTCAAGGGAACATTATTTTTATTAGGATATAGTTATGCATGAATGTAACTTCTTATCTTAAAATGAAAGAACATGTTATTTTATTTTATAGTTAGTGACTCCTAAAATATAAAACTTATCTTAAATGAAATCTTCCCCACTTGCTATAAAAGGCAAAGAGAGAGCTTAGCAGAAACCGTACTCTTACATCTCTCTAAATTGTGAAGAAAAATCACAATAATCAAAACCTTAAAAAAAAAAAAGAGCTTCTGATCCAATAATCCATGGCTTCAGATCTCTCCGTCATCCTCCCCCGCGTCCTCATCGTCTCCAGACGCACCCTCCGCAAGAACAAGTTCGTAGATTTTGTCGGTACGTATACACAACATTTTTAAAAAAATTGTTCATTTCATTTTTTCTGTTAGTATTATTTTAAAATTTTGTATTAATTACAGGAGAGTACCATCTTGATCTCATTGTAAAATATGGCGCCGTACCGGTGATCGTCCCCCGGGTGAGCGGCGTCCACATGCTTCTGGACAGCTTCGAGCCCATCCATGGCGTCCTTCTCTGCGAGGGAGAGGACATCGACCCCTCCCTCTACGAGGCCGAAGCCTCGTCGATGGGATTGTCGCCGGAGGAGCTGGACGAGATCCGGAGGCTGCACGCCGGCGACACCGCGGTCGACAAAGAGAAGGACACCATTGAGATGAGGCTCGCCAAGCTCTGCCTCGAGAGGAACATACCCTACCTCGGGATCTGCCGAGGCTCGCAGGTCCTGAACGTGGCGTGCGGTGGGACCCTCCACCTCGACATCGACAAGGAAGTTTCCAACAAACTGCCGGACGGCCGGAGCAGAACCGCGCACATTGATTATGACAACTACGACGGGCACCGCCACGCGGTGCGGGTGGTGGAGGGCACGCCGCTGCACCGGTGGTTCGCGGATTCGCTGGAGCCGGAGAAGATGGAGATATGGGTGAATAGCTACCACCACCAAGGTGTCAAGAGATTGGCCCAGCGGTTCGTGTCCATGGCGTTTGCGCCGGACGGGTTGGTGGAAGGGTTTTATGATCCGGACGCTTATAATCCCGACGACGGCAAGTTTATAATGGGACTCCAATTCCACCCGGAGAGGATGAGGTGTCCGGACTCCGATGAGTTTGACTATCCGGGATGCCCGTCCGCCTATCAGGTTATTGATCGATCATAAACTTCCGTTGCCGGTTTGAAGTTAATTACTCTCTTAGTCTCAAAATAAGTGTGATTTTGCAGGAGTTTGTGAAGGCGGTTATTGCTTACCAGAAGAAGCTAATTAATAGCTCAACCAATTGTATCCCCAAGTCCCTAAAGCTCGACAAAGAGCTCGAGACGAAGAGGAAAATCATCGTTCGCAGTTTCTCACTCGCAAGAGATTTGTACGCCACGAGGTCGTCCTTGCATCCCATAAAAGAATCGCAACTTGAAGCTGGGGCCCAATTTCTCGAGGTAATTCACAACTAAACGTTAATGACTGAGACTCACTTAAATCGCGTTCGAACTTAATTCGAGCGAAACTCACAAATATTTATTCATTAAGTGTTAATCCGTGACGTGTGAAACTTGCAGTCAAATACAGCATTGAGTTACCAACAAGAGAAGAGGCTGAAGCAGATGGGAGCAACAGTGAGAAATGGGAGTTACTACATGCAGAGACTGAAAATGAACGAAGAGAGAGAGAAAATGGCAAGAGAGATAATAGGGAAAATGTCGGTAGAGAAATTATCAGATCTCATCTCTTTCTACCATATGATGGGTCAGATTTGTTCTGAAGCTTTGGAGAAAAAGCTTAATCATGGATTTGTCAATCCTTAATTTGTAATTAATTAATGTAAGTTCCGTGGATTTTGGGTTGGTTTGTGTTTTGATTTCATCAATGAAAGAGGTTGGATTTGGACAGGTATATATGTGCATGGTTTTCATCACGAGTCACGTGATGTTAATCAACTGGTTATTGGTTGATACTGCTTTTTCTTTATTTTCTTTTGATGGGTTGGTGTTGTTATTTAATGGTGTATGGTGAGGAAAAAATTGGCTAAGTTTTGAGACCACACACTGACTTTCGTTCAGTTTCATGCAATATTGCTTATAAATTATTGCCATGTGCTACAACTTTCATCGTTCCAGGAATTAGCAACTTTCACAGATTTGTGAATTTCAGTCACAAAATGTAATCTGTGAATGGAACTGTGACAGAATACTTCTGTCATTATTTTGATTGTCACAGATGGTTGTCACTTAAATATAAATGACATTGATAATTGAACTGTGACAGAATAACTCTGTCATTATTTTGCTCTCAATTGGCTCGTCCTTTTTGTTTGTTTGAAGGTCCCTCATCATCTTTTATCTAGTCTGCCCTCGCATGCCACTTTATCTAATGAGGTGCGCGACTATGGATCGTATGACATCTTGTACGAGGTACTCATTCACGAGCACATGGATCAAAAAAATTATTGGAGGCGTATTTATAATATTACTTATTATTGCAACAGCCAAATATAAAATCAATCCCCCATTTTTAACCAAGCTAATTCAAACCAACAAAATAACCACTACTTACCAATCATCTTGTGACATTTAACACACATGGGTCAAGTTTAATCTTAGTTATCATATATATATATATGCATGGAATTTTAGTTTACAGACCTCATGAGCCAACAGATTTGTAACACAAATATTCCTTGCGCTGCACGCAAGCCTCAAGTTCTTGACTTTATTTTCAAACTCAAAGACTTTAAATTTTGTGTATAAACCACTTTTGGCCCACAAATGAGCGTCAAAATATTAGTATTGTATTTAGACCAAGTCCTTCCAATAGAACTTTCTGACATATTATATACGAAGAAATGGAAATTTATAAAACCATTTTCTCTCCAAATTACATATCAAAGTTCAAACAGCAAAAATGCATCTCCATCTCCATCTCCCACGAACCATGATCATCATAGCTGCTGCAACCATATTAACACTCTTGATCTATGCTCCAACGCCATCGCGCGCACTCGACGCCCAATTTCTAGCCTGCAACACAACATTTAACTGCGGCAACATCTCCGGGATCGGCTATCCTTTCTGGACGGTGAATCGGGAACCATATTGCGGATATCCGGGGACCGAGTTTCAGCTAGCTTGCGCCGGAGCCGCCGCGGAGATCACCATCTCGCAACAAACCTACAAGATACTTCAGATTCACGGCGACGACAAGTCCCTCACGGTGGCCAGAAAAGACTACCCGTCCAGTCTCTGTCTCACCAGCAACGCCTCTCTCGATTTCACTCTCTTCGATTACACGTCCGACAGCGCCAACCTGACCTTGTTCTCCGGCTGCACCGATCTCTACTCCGAACGGATCGACCTCGATCCCGCCGAAGTGAGCTGCGGCGACAGCTCGTATGGTTACTACGCGACGGCTGGGAACGGAGTTTATGACTATTTGGGCGGCGCGGGGTGCGCGAGGAGGGTGGTGGTGCCTTTCAACAAATCGTCGTTCCCAAACACCGGCAGCTCCGTCGTAACGATTGAAAATGTTGGTGCGGCCATTGAAAACGGTTTCGGCGTGAACTGGTATGCTCGCAACGAGGCGTGCGATGCGTGTGTGCGATCGGGCGGCGCGTGTGGCCACAGCAGCACTTCCGGTAGTTTCGCGTGCTACTGCGCGGACAAGCCGTACACCAAAACTTGCGGCGGAGGTATGTTAATTAAATGTGTTGTACTGTATTATTTTGTTTCAAATTATTATTAGATGTGAGGGTCTTTTTTCTTCTTCGTCTTCTACCTAAGAAATATTTTACAGCAAAAATCTCCTGGAGAGAGGCTTCAATTCGTTGATGTTAATTAACGCGTTTTAGCGCGCGTTAGGTGAGGTTTGTTTGTGTTTTGTGTTAGGCTAGCGAACACAGTTACATCAGATGTGACCGATTTAGATAGTGTTTTGCTACTCCCACCCACCATTGATTATGTTTACCAAAATATTTTTGGCTGTCTGCCAATATTGACTAAAGGCAATATACAAACCAAATGAATTTAACTCGGTCGTATAAAATACATTGGGAGTGGTTTATATATTGACAAAAAAAAAAAAAAAAACATTTGAATAAAAGAAAAGACAAAGACACATGTTTTATTGGTTTGAAAATGAAAAAAGTCTTTATTGTACCACTTCAATGAGAAGTTTTATGGAAACCGCCTCACGCAGCCTCTCACATTCCTTTCACAATGATATGTATCAACCACATGAGATGAGGAGTCAGTTTTTTTTAGCTCATCACCCTTTTGAGACTGATTTTCTGTTGTACATCTCATGTGTAGAATTCAGGCAATTAGTTGAAACAACATTATTTGACGGGAACTATTCACGTGTACAACATATGTTATAAACTAGTAGATATTTTTAAGTAAAAATTATGTAATGCTATAATAGATCTTGTCACGTTGTGTATAAAATTTTGTATAAAATTTGATATGTTTAGCATTTTCATAATGAAAAGGCTTGATAGTGTGAAAAATTCATAATGTCTTAAATTTTGTGTAAATTTTTGCGTACAAAGTGGCATATCAATGTAAAATTAAGTTTCTTCTAATAATAGTATGATATATATGATACTTCCGTCTTCTCATAATTTTTTAGTAAAAAACGTCATATTTGTAAGATATATTGTATATGCGACGTGTTGTGTTATGTCAAGTTGTTAATAAAATTATTGATGTGTCATGTTCCACTAATTAACACAATCATCCTATACAAGTAAATACTCCATCCGTCCCAAAATGAGTGTCTTGTTTCCATTTTTTTGCAAAAATTAAGAATTGTTAGATAATTTAGTGTGTTTTCAATATTACCCTCACTTTCCCACTTACACCCTATGTGTAGATCTACCCATGTGCATAAGTGATAAGGGTAATATGGAAAATACAACAATATAATAACTTAAAAATAGAAATATGTCACTCATTTTAAAAAAAAAAGTTAGACAAACGAGACACTTATTTTGAGATGGATGGAGTAACATTTTTCAAATGAAAAAGAGGAAGCCTCCAAGTGAAGAGCCAAAACATACCCATCCCGACCATCCCCACGGGCACAAGGTAGTTGAAGTCAACCTTAAACGGTCAAACCCGAGTCGCCAAAATAGAACACACCGTTGACCATCCTATTTCCAAACCCAAAAACAATGGCATTTCACTATCACATTGTCTCCTCCTCTGCTCCATCTCCATCAACCCAATGCCTCCATTTCTCACCTTCACTCTCGCATTCTTCGTCTCCGTCCACTTGGCCGCTTCTTTCTCCGCCGATCTCACCCTTCCCGACTGCGACCAAACCTTCTCCTGCGGCAATCTCCGCCGCATCTCCTACCCCTTCACCGGCGCCGACCGCCCCTCCTACTGCGGCCCGCCGGAGTTCCGCCTCACCTGCGACGACGACCTCCCTCAGTTCACTGTCCAATCAGTGACCTACCGCGTCCTCCGACTCGACCCAACTCGGCAAGTTCTCACCTTGGCCAGGCTGGACTTCTGGGACACCACCTGTTTGACGAAATTCCCCAACACCACCTTCAATACCTCCATATTCAACTACAACGCCGGCAATGAGAACGTCACCTTGTTCTACGGCTGCACTGACGTCATGTCCAATACGCCCAATAATCAGTTCCACTGCGACATTAACAACGGCGCCGACTCGAGCGACGCTTATTATCTGGTCGGTCCGGTGCCCACTGATCCTGTTCTGGAAATCATCCACTGTAATGTGAGCGTGAGCGTGCGGATTTTGGGAACGGCCGTGCCTAGGCTCACGGCCGACCGCTCGCTACTCAGGGAGGTTTTGAGGGAAGGTTTCAATGTTAGATATAGAAACCCATTTGATGTGAATTGCAAAGAGTGCCGTGATTTTGGTGGGGAATGTGGTTTTGATGACATTTCCGGCGAACCCATTTGCATTTGTGGCAACAGGGTTTGTAGTCCTGATAAAGGTATTTAATTTGCACTTAAGCCATTCAGTTTGCAGTGAATTCTTGTGAGAAATGTTTACAAGAAAATGGATGCTTATAGTGATTCATTTGGTGCTTGAAATGGTAGGTTTATCAGCTGAATTAGAATGTGTGTTCATGATCAGTAAGATGTAAAAAATGTGATTAGCTTGTTCTTGTATGTTACTTTGGAGTTGATATGGTTTATTTGCTACTATACTGACAATTCTTGGTGTTGCTATTGTTACAGGAGGCAAACCAGTGTCACTTATAATAGGTATGTTATATTCATTTCATGAACAGAGAATTTTTATGACATTGGCAGTTTCTTGGAGTTAATTTTCTAAGCTTGCTCTTCTTTCTTTAGGCATTGCCATAGGAGGTGCTGGTATTGTGGGTATTATGTTGGGCTTAGGAGCTTTCTTTCTGATACAAAGGAGGAGGCGAATTGCTGCACAATCAGTGAGTAAAGACCTCTCCGTTCCTACGGGTAGCACTCCTTCGAGCAAAGGTCTTGCTACTTCTACGACGTACTTTTCCCGAAGCAATCCTTCGAATCTATCTTCAAGGTCTGACCTTGAGAAAGGGAGCACCTACTTTGGAGTTCAAGTTTTCAGCTACACTGAGCTTGAAGAAGCCACTGACAGTTTTGACTCTTCTAAGGAACTTGGAGATGGAGGGTTTGGTGTTGTTTATTATGGTAAATGAAATAAAAGATCAACCAACTCCTTACACTTCTCTTAGGCATTTATCTTTTGTCTGTGTACTGAAGTCATTTTTTGATTGTTTGGTTAGGTGTGCTGCACGATGGGCGAGTAGTTGCAGTGAAGCGTCTCTTTGAGAACAATTTCAAACGCGTTGAGCAATTCATGAATGAAGTTGAAATCCTTACTCGCTTACGCCACCAGCACCTTGTCACACTCTATGGATGCACCTCTAGACGTAGCAGAGAGCTCCTCCTAGTATACGAATATATATCTAATGGAACTGTGGCTGATCATCTCCATGGAAAACAAGCAAAATCGGGTTTGCTTTCCTGGCCCATCAGGTTGAAAATTGCGGTAGAGACAGCCGATGCACTTGCTTACCTCCACAATTCTGATATCATACACCGCGATGTGAAGACTAATAACATTCTTCTGGACATCAACTTCTGTGTCAAAGTTGCTGATTTTGGATTATCTCGATTGTTTCCCAATGATGTTACACATGTGTCCACTGCTCCTCAGGGGACACCCGGGTACGTTGATCCTGAGTATTACCAGTGCTACCAATTAACAAACAAGAGCGATGTTTATAGTTTTGGGGTGGTATTGACTGAGCTTCTATCATCCAAACAAGCTGTGGACATAACTAGGCACCGGCATGATATTAACTTGGCTAACATGGCTGTCAACAAGATTCAGAATCACTCACTGCACGAGCTGGTGGATCCATCTATCGGGTTTGGAAGGGATTATAATGTACGAAGGATGGTAACATCAGTGGCAGAGTTGGCTTTTCGGTGTTTGCAACAGGAAAGGGACATGAGGCCTTCCATGGATGAAGTGCTGGAAGTTCTTAGAGGAATTCAGAGTGAAGAAGTTAAAGAACAAGAAGTAGAAATTGTGGATATTGAGGCTGATGATGCTGGCATTTTGAAGAGCAACCCTCCCCCACTTTCGCCGGATTCTGTGGCCACTGATAAATGGGTTAGCTCCTCTACTGCTACCGATTCCTTCTAGAATTTGGATTTTTCTCGTCTTTATGTTTTCTTAAACTTGAAAGCAGATCGTATACGTGCAGATGTGATCTGAAGTCGAAATCTGTTCTATTTTTTATATGTTGATTACTTGATTCTGTTGTATTGTCTGTAGAATGTTAGTGTGTGAGATATATCAAATGGAGGCTACTTGGGGTGCATATATATGGGTAATGAAATGTTTGTTTGAGCATTACAACAATTGGGAAGAGGATAGTGTAGAAATCAGAAGATGTAGGGTGGTATCTTGATTGAAATGACCTAGAGAATAAGCATATGAACCACCTAATAGTCATGAAACTCAACAATAGCAAATAGCAGATGAGTTATGCATGAATTACCAACGGTATTTCTCATCAATTAATTCAAACCCCTTGACTATTCAACAACAAGAGCATTTGAAGGTACAAAGAGCAAAACTAACTCTAAGTAACTCATACTTAATCTTCACGAAAAAATGAAAGTGGATAACTATTTTAAGATGAATAGACTATTAGTTAAAAAAAAAAAAAAAAAAAAAAAAAAAAAAAAACCGTTATAGAAGAAAGAAGAATATAGGTTGGTGATGACGCACAAATTTTCATAATAATCCGGCCACTAAGAAGTCGATGTGTACAATAAAAAATAAGTCCACTATATATAAAAAAAAGTAATACTTTTTGTACATTTTTTAGTTGGTCTCTCCTCTTAAGATTAGATTGAGGACAAAAATCACGGGAAAATAGAGACATCATCCCAAAAAACGCTCAAACAAATTGCTCTAAAGACGAATTCGTCTGATTATATGCCGAAGAGAATCTGCCCCAAGGTTAGGGGTTACAAACCGAATTTGATAGCCCCATCCTACGAAACCAAGGCCTTGTAAGTCCACTCCAATTCGAAAGTATATATTGTGAATTTGATTGCATGTCTTTGCACATGACTTGTCATTAGGGCGTCTCTAACGGTGAACAATAAGAGTGTAATACCATCAAAAGTCGTGCATTACACAATATATATTATACAAAGAGTAATATGAGCATCAGTTGACTGATATAACTTTATATCAGTTGCACTAGTGATGTGATGACACCTCATTTAAAATTATGGATCCGGACGGGTCATTCCGCTCCCACAAATTCACTTGGGTGGGTATAAGTGATTTTAAATGATGTATCATCATCTCATTAGCTTAATTAAGTTGTAACTGATATAATTATATCAGTCAATTGATACACATTTTACTCTTATACAAATAATTCAATGAAACAAAATGGATAAGCAAAAAAGAAATGGATGAAATTGTAATGATAAGAGTAAAAAAAAAAAAGAAAAAAAAAAGTGGACAGGTGGCGATGAGGCGACAATACCCACTCCTTAACACAAAGCTGAAAGGTGAGCAGAGAGCACTCACTCTCTCATTCCAATCTCTTACCTTTCCGTTTTCAAAGATTCCACTCCTCACACTTTGTTTGACTTGCCCTCCTCCACGCGCCACCTCCTTCTCCCCACGCGCCACCACCTCCCCACATCTTTTTGCTTCTCCTTCTTCTTTCTTCTCTCTCCGCAGATGTTATAGTTGATCAGATTTTCAATTTTGTGATCGTGAGGTGAGGGTTAGGGGTGTGGGTGGGCTTTATGAATTGGGAGCTTCTGATGAGAAGAAGAGGATGGGCGGAGTTACGTCGTCAATCGCCGCCAAATTCGCCTTCTTCCCGCCCACTCCGCCGTCTTACACTGTGATCCCAGCCGATGACTTCGACGGCGGCCGCTTGCTCATCCCGGAGGTGCCGAGGAGAGACCAAGTCGACGTCCTCAAGCTCCGCACTCGTCGTGGAAACGAAATCGTAGCCGTACACGTCAAGCACCCCAAGGCTTCCGCCACTTTGCTTTACTCCCACGGAAATGCCGCCGATGTGGGTCAAATGTTTGAACTCTTCGTCGAATTGAGCTTGCGTCTGCGGGTTAATCTTGTTGGGTAACCATCTCTCTGTTCAGTTCTATGGTTTTGTTTCTCTTAAAACCTTAAAATTTGCTGTTCTTGCTTGATTTTAAGAGCTAATGCACTGACCCGGAAATGGATTGTCCTTCAAATTTCAAGCCATCTTGATTCATTTGAGGAATCAAAGCTTGTTCACTGGCTTGTAATTGGTTTTGTTTTAGTCAATTCTGGTTTACACAATTGGTCAATGGCTAGTATAGGGGAACTTGGTGACTTTTTGGTAAATTAATACTCTTTATGGAAGTACTTAAGTAGTTAAGTTGGGGCATAAAATAATTGGTTGGTCTGTATTGTAGGTGAACTCTTCAATTTCCTACAAAAGTTATGGTCAATTACAAACATTAAGTTATTGCCTTTCTAGTTCCATTGTGTTGGTAGTATTTTTTATGGTGGAGTATGCGAAGTTTTGTTGTGCTACTAGGAAGATAAAATTGAGTGAGCTGGGGTGGCAGTAGTACAATTCACTATTAAAGACTATCTAACTGCTAAATGCATATCGGTACATAGCAGGATGCGGTGTCTAACAACCGTCCCGTTTGCATCCACTTTCATGAGAGCAGGATGCAAACTATGTCCTGACTTGAATTTATGTCATTCGTATGAGCTCTGTTTTTTTTTTTTTTTGTTCTTGTGTATGTGATCTAATACATAACGTCGTTGGTGCATGTTCTGATGAGAGTGATAGAGGCATACTCAATTATTTGTTTGCAAAAATGATATACTAATGTCTTGCTAAATTTTAAGGTTTTTTCACAAAGAAATTGAAGTATCGGGATTAGAACTAACGTACTAAAATCTATGGTGACATAGTCTAATCAAGTATGGGTCTGAGCCTAAAGGTAAATGCTACAAGAAAGGTTCTATCATCTTGTTTTTGTTTGCTCTTTAATCCTTTTCTCTCATCATCATATTCAAATGCCCTTAGGAAGAGCCACAATAAAATTGTCTGTATTGTTTATAAAATTGAAGGAAAATGATTATATCTTGTTTAATAAGACATGTATAGCTTAACCAGACTGTCCTTTCACTACAATTTTATCTTTCCCATTTACTTTCATTACAGCTATGCTTTTTTAGACTATTTTCCTAACTGAGTATTTGAATTTTATCCAGGTACGATTACTCAGGCTATGGGCAATCTACTGGAAAGGTAGGGTGCCTAGCTTTATGCTCATGGGAATGAAGTATTATCCTCATGCATCACATATTGAGCTGAGCAGTTCTGATTTCATCATCCGTATTGTAGATTGTTAGATTAACTTAGCTGTTTCTATTTTTATTTCAATGTCCATATTGTAGATCTATCTTGGACTTCTAATTTTCTTTTATGTCTATGAATTGGCTGATAACTGAATATACCAAATAAGTTTCTTGGTTTTTTTTTTTTTTTCTTTTCATTTTAGTGTTTGTGACATTATAATTTAGATGATTGATCTACATGAGAGTTTAAAGAATACATCAATTTATTTTCCATACTTTTTCCGCTCAAATTGTATGATGCATATTCTGTGTGGAGCACATTATATTACCTTTAAATTAATATTAATTTAAAGGTAATATAAATATTAATTGTTTCTGGTACAGAAGTTCCTATAAAAATGGGAAATGCCCTACCTTTGAGTGCGGTTTGAACTATTGATTTACGTGATTGGAAGTAACCAATTAGGTTTACAACGAAACCTAGAAATCTATCACTGATCCATTTACTTTGTAAACTGGTCACTAGAATTGGTTCTCCGGAATCTGTCAGTTTAGATAAGTTTGTGAATGACAATAACCCTACATGTATAGGAAGTACATTCTTGTTTGAAGACTGTGATTTCATGATCTATGGTATTCGAGAACCAAGCAAATGCTCAGAAACTTTTACCAAGAGCATGACTATTATTGAATCGTTTATTTATATTTGTTAGCACATATTCTATTGTGAACTAAGCTTTTGCTATTATAATTTTTTATTAATTACTAATATCAGTCTAGCACTGAGATTTTAATGTCTTGTATAAATTTTATTGAGTACTTGGGGGGTATGAGTACATTGACCATTAACTTTGGTTTCTTTGTGTTGAAAAAGCCCAGTGAATGTAATACGTATGCAGACATTGATGCAGTGTATAACTGCCTCAAGGAGCAATATGGCGTCAAAGATGAACAGTTAATATTATATGGTCAGTCTGTAGGTAGCGGTCCCACAGTTGATCTTGCTTCACGTATATCAAACTTAAGGGGAGTGGTTTTGCATAGCCCTATTCTGTCTGGGCTGAGGGTATTGCACCCTGTCAAGCGAACTTACTGGTTTGATATCTACAAGGTAATTCCGTACTAAACCACTAAACTGTGTATTTCCAATACTTATTTCATCTGTCATATCATGACTTATGTTTGCTTTTATTTATTCACAGAATATTGACAAAATAGGATTGGTGAATTGTCCTGTTCTGGTGATTCATGTAAGTATTGATTGTCCTGTTTTTATTTTATGCACCCTCTTGTTGTATGTTTATATTTGACGTTGAAGTGTATAACTTGTCAGAGATTAAGCTCCAGCTTGACTATATTTATATGTAGGATAATCTTTTAGAAAATTGGTTATAGAGTCCCTAACTGTTGATTAGGAAATATTTTTACAAGATGTGTTCTCTTATACTTTACATGAATAACATTGAATTGCAGATTAAGAAATGTAAGATAGCAATAGTTTTTAATCTTCTTAAAGTGTGAATTGGGATCTTATTATAACCAGATATTTAAAGTTACTTTATATAAACATATTGAATAACAAATAAGTGCTTCACAGATATTCATTTGTTGGGTGGGATATCAATGCTATTTTGTTGTCATAGGAATGGGGTGTTCGGTTTTCTATGGTTCCATTTCTCTTTCATCCACCCCATAAAATCTTTGACTGTGTTAGAAGCATATTGGAGTTTACTAATGAACCATTATACAAAAGCTTTCATATGAAACCAAGGGTTCCTGTGGATTCCCTCTAGTTAAAACACTTTGGATTTCCTCTAAGGTTTCAAGTT
>JAYMTH010002118.1:0-13215 GCA_036897465.1 Pelargonium australe
CTGAATGCTTAGAACCCTTGTGTTTCGTTGCCAGGCAGTCTCCTTCGGCTAATCGGACAGACTCTTCTCTTTCATGCTAGACCTTCTCTTCCACTCCCACAGGTAGTTCAAGAACTTGGCATTTCCTTGGCAGCTTTGGATGATAATGAAGCTGCATTATGGTGTATATGATGAGAGTCTTGCAAAACCATATATAGTTCCATTTAATATGTGCCTTCTTATGTAATATGCATATTTTTATGTGGGTTTGGTAATAATAATGGTTTTTTTATATATATTATGAATGTTTCTTTGATGACCTTGGCTTATAGCCTAACCTTTGTGTTGTGAAAAAACTGTAAAATATAACATAGGAATCAGTAATGACGTCAATAGTCAATGACTATATCAGTTACATTCTATAAGGTATTTGGATAAGTTTCTGATAAAGAAAACTAGTACTCAATGAAGTTAGTAGTTTTTTTTTTTTAATTAAAAAAAAAAGCTTTTCTTGAATTAATTATATGATCAGTTTAAGGATCCAAAGGGCTAATCATGAGAAACATTTAGTTTAAGCATAAATAAAATGTTTGCCACTGTTAAGCTAGTGGAGGAACAGAGAATCAAAAGAGCATGAAAACAGTAGGGATATTAGGTATGTGGTGGCAGAAAGAATTACTTTATTGTTTAGAATCAAGGTCAAGTACAATGAAAACTCTAAAAATAGAGCAAGAGACAAGTTTTACCTTATATCAGCACTTTTAAGAACTTTCCAAATCAAATCAAAATTCCAGTGCACCATCCATCATTAGATTTTGTGCTTGTTTAGGTCAAAACCAGTTGATCAATCTCAATTTGCAGGGAAGGTCAAGAACTGTGACAGAGGTCACAATTGAACAGAATATATTCCATTATGGACAGCTAATTCATGAGAAAAGGCTGTCTTATTCTGTTTTTTCCCAAACTATATCAATGGAAAGTGGAAGCATAGCATCTGCATGAACCCGATAGGAAGAGAGGTCTAATAACACGAGTGCAAGAGTCTTGTTCGGTAGCAAATTCAATCAAGTTCTCAGCAACCTTTGTCTAGTTTCAAGTCCCTTGACATAACATTTGCTCCATTTGAGAGGTTTGAGAGGTGTCTTGCAAGAACCTCTTGTCTGGTTTCAGGCAGTCACCTTGGCTAACTTGACAAGCTCTTTTCTCTCATACTAGGCCTTCTCTTCTTGATTCCCAATAAATGAACCCGAACACGATTCAATGGAGGATATACAAACTAGTTAATTTGTTAGAAAAAGATAGCATTTGGCTATGATGACACAGGCTCCTTCTTTTCATGGTAGACCTTCTCTTCCTCACCTACAAGAACTCGGCATCTGCATTGTAGAATATGAAAAGCATGAAGAATTAGTGCTGCTGCCATGTAAATAGACTGAAGGAACTGAAGCTGATTTAAGCACGAGACATGGATTGTGCAAAATTGTGGTGCAATTTGGTTTTTTATTTTGTGCCATCTTCTTAAAGATGGGCATGTAGTTTTTGTAAGAACTTTTGTTGTTACAGAAGCTTGTAATTGTTTTATCTGTATCTCAGAAGTTGAACTTTATGTAACACTGGCTACTGAAAAATAAAATTATGGATTTCATATATTTTTTCAAATATTTACAAACATCATTTCCTTGAAACCACACATACATCACAAGAATGCAGAGACAATAATATTGACTCACACAACAGAAGCTCAAATTTTGTTCATAGATAAACCGAAGAAAGTTGTACTATGCTTTGAAGTTTTGGATTTATCAATCCAAGAACTGATCAAAAGGAACAAGTTAAGTACAAGAAGATGGTTCTTTAGTTACAAGACAAAGCTATCTGTCTAAAAATGACTTCACAAAATATACTTGGCAATGTGGTCTGGACTGAAATGCTTATTGGGTTACTTTTCGTCACTTTAAATATGTCTCGTCCCTTAGTTGGACACGTTGGGGTCAGTAAAAAGTTGCAAAATAAGAACGCTCGAGTTTTTTGTCTGTCCTGCGTTAGGCCCACTACCCGTATTGCCAGGTATGCTGACAAATATGCAATGCAAGACTAATATAGCCACATTTCATTCCCCTTTTGTGCTGGCAAAAGCAGTGAGGTGGGTCTCTCAGTTTGGATAGGTGTTGTTTATACTAGCTAGAAAATCATGAGCCCATAAAAGTTAGATGAGCAAAACAAGATTCATCTTTATCTTGTTTGGAGGGTGACATAAATTAGAGAACTATTATTGTAGCTTTCCCATTTCAAAGTCAATTCTAAATGGATGATCTTTGCATGATTTTGTGCTTCTTTGAGAGGTCAAAACCAATTAGACTCAAGTTGTTTAGAACTTTGAAGAACATTGAGAAAGGGGTCAGAGACCCATGATTTAGAATATATTCATTCCACTATGAGAAGCTAAATGGTGCAATAATTGAGACTGATTAGATTTCAGAATCTGATCTCTCCTTTCTTTCACATGCTATAGATAGAAAGTTTAAGCAACATCTCTAGCATCCCATTTTGCATAGAGGAAGAGAGGTCTAACATGAATGCAAGAGTCTAGTTTGGTAGCCAAGGATGACTTGCCTGCATGATCCACATTGAGAGGTTTCCATTTTTAGAAACCACGAGATTGGTTTCCAGGCAGTCTCCTTTGGCTATCTTGACTGACTCTTTCTTCTCATGCCAGGCCTTCTCTTCTTGATCCTCTCCAAGAACTGATATATATATAAATGAATGTGACCCGAATGACATTGCGCAGCGCATAGAGTACAAGTGGAGGGAACGAGGTCTTACATGAAGAAAAGAGTCTAGTTTGGTAGCCAAGGATGACTTGCCTGATACTTTCAAGAGGTTTCAAGCATTTCACAATGCTTAGAACCCTTTTGTTAGGTTGCCAGGCAGTCTCCTTTGGCTAATCGGACAGACTCTTCTCCTTCATGCTAGACCTTCTCTTCCACACGCACAAGTAGTACAAGAGCTTTTTACATTTCCTTGGAAGCTTTGGTTGAGGAAGCTGCATTATAGTGTAATTGGAAAGTTGTGCAAAACAATAGTCCCATTTAATATGATCTGGTATACATGAAACTTGTGCAAAACTATAGTCCCATTTAATATGTATCTAGTATACTTGAAACTCGTGCCTTTCGTGTAAACGGGGCTTCTTATGATTTTGCAGAATGTATGACATGATCCTGTAAGCCTCTGTTAGAACTGGTGCAGTTGTGTGATGATCATATTTTTCTGTTTGGTAATTAAAATCGAGCTATAGTTTTTTGGTGTTTCTTATGAATGGTTATTCTTTGGGCTGTGAGACAAAGTCTAATGAACCACCTCTTTCCATACTAAAATTCTATAGTTCAATCTTAAACCTATTTAAGGTCTGTTTTGACAATGATTTAATTGCTAATAAAATCAGAAAGGAACAGATTCACTTCGAAGGAACATGTTATGTAAACAGAAA
Source organism: Pelargonium australe (assembly GCA_036897465.1). NCBI lineage: Eukaryota > Viridiplantae > Streptophyta > Magnoliopsida > Geraniales > Geraniaceae > Pelargonium > Pelargonium australe. The sequence continues at coordinate 3,470 of JAYMTH010002118.1, forward strand.
AACAAGCTTCTGATGCTTCATGTGACTAAGATGTGGAGAGAAATCTCATTTCCATCAGTGTTAGAGGAGTAGGGACTATGAGAAATTTATCACATTATAAATAAAAGTGATATTTTCATTTTCTATTTCCTCACTGAGTCTGTGTGACAGACACACAACACATAGTGCATGAACACAGAAAATAAATGTGAAGAAAAACAACTTTTGATCGACAATTTTTTTCCTCTTGTGTTGGCAACCGATCACCACCACAAACTAATTTTCCTGGAAAAAATCAGGGAAGATCAGAGGATTGAAATGAGAGGGATGGGCAAGGGGTAATATTATGGCTACACTGAGCAATTGGCTGCATTTTTCAATATTAATAGAATAATATGATTTATGAGAATATATGTATGTGGTCAGTACTTCACAGCGATCTAATCATGTTTTTTGTTTCAGATACGTATATTCATACAATTTTAATGAAATAATTCTCCTATAACTATCATGCAAAATCTCACTTTATCAAATGAAGTTGATATTTTCAATATATAAAACAAACCAAGAAAATCTTCAAATCTTATTTCTCATCTAACCATTATAATTATAAAAGAAAAATGGGCTAGCTGATACAGAAAAACTAGCCGCAATAAATTAGTCACGAAAGTTAATAGTTGTAGTAAAATAAAAATATTAAACGGGTCTTCTTGAATTTATAGGATCAGTTTATGGGTCCAAAGGGCTAATCATGTCCTTCCTTTGATCTGTCAATGAATGAAGATCAAGAAAACATTTTGTTTAAGCTTCAAATGTTTGGCACCTCTAAGCTAGTAGAAGGGAATGAATCAAAAGAGCATGAAAACAATAGAGATATTGGGTGTGTGGTGGAAGAATGAATTGACTTTATTGTTTAGAATCATGATCCATTACATTGAAAACTCTGTGAATAGAGTAAGAGACGAGCATTACCTTATATCAGCACTTTTTGGGACCAACCAAATCAAGTCAAAATTCCGGTGCACCATCATCAGATTTAGTGCTTGTTTAGGTCAAAACCAGTTGATGAATCTCAATTTCTACCAAAGGTCAAGAAGCTGTGGCAAAGGCCACAAATAAAGTGAATATATTTCATTATGGACACAACTAAAGTATGAGAACAAGCCATGCTATTCTTCACACAGTTTAAATAGAGAGTGGAACCATAGCATTTGCATGACTCCCATACGAAGAGAGGTCTAATAACACAAGTCCAGGAGTCTTGTTTGGCAGCCAATTCGGTCAAGTTCTCAAAAATCTTTGTTTGGTTTTGAGGAACTTGACTATCTTGATAGATTCTGGTACTTCGCGCTAGACTTAAGTTTGACATACATTGATGGTGATGGTAAATATAAATTTGATTGGAAGAAAGCTATCCCTAACATGAAGTTAAGAGTCTAGTTTGGTAGCCAAGGATGACTTGTCTGCTCCATTTGAGAGAGGTTTCTTGCAAGAAGTATAACTTTGTGTAGCTCTGGCTACTGAAAAATAAAATTGTGGATTTCATATATTTTCACACTTGACTCTCTAATGTATTGGATTGGTCATCTGGTGAAAAGAAACATATTTTCTATGAATCCACACATCACAAGAATGCAGAGATAACAATCTTAACTGTCACACATGCAATGAAAGCTCAAATTTTGTTCGTTGATAAACCGAAGAAAGTAGTACTACGTTTTGAAGTTTTGGGTTTATCAATCCAGCAGAAACTGATCAAAAGGAACAAGATCAATACAAGAAAATGGTTCTTTAGTTACAAGACAAAGCTGTCTGTCTAAAAATGACAGACAAATACAAGACTCACTTAGCCCCATTTCATTTTTGTGGTGGCAAAGCAGTTGAGTTGGGTCTCTCAGTTTGGATAGGTGTTGTTTGGCACTAGCTAGAACCATGAGCCCATGAAAACAAGATTCATTTTTATCTTGTTTGGAGGGTCATATATATCAGAGAAGCATTGTTGTACTTTCCTATTTCAAAATGAATTCAAAATGGATGATCTTTGCAAGATTCTGTGCTTCTTTGAGAGGTCAAAGCCAATTGGACTCAAGTTGTTGTTTAGAAAATTGAAGAACATAGAGAGAGGGGTCAGAGACCCATGATATAGAATATATTCATTCCACTATGAGAAACTAAATGGTGCAATAATTGAGATTGCTGGGATAAAAGTAATGGATTAAAGGGGATGATTAGATTCCAGAATCAAATCTCTCTCTTACTTTCACATGCTATAAATAGAAAACTCATATATCATCTTTAGCATCCCATTTTGTGCATAGTTTCATTGCATAGAGGAAGAGAGGTCTAACATGAATGCAAGAGTCTAGTTTGGTAGCCAAGGATGACTTGCCTGCATGCTCCACATTGGGAGGTTTCCATTTTTAGAAACCCTGAGTTGGTTTCCAGGCAGTCTCCTTTGGCTATCTTGACTGGCTCTTTCTTCTCATGTCAGGCCTTCTCTTCTTGATGATCCCCAAGAACTGATATGAATGTGACCCGAATGGCATTGCACAGCGCGTAGAAAACAATTTGATCGGGAAAGAGGTCTTACATGAAAATAAGAGTCTAGTTTGGTAGCCAAGGATGACTTGCCTGATACTTCCAAGAGGTTTCAAGCATTTCACAATGCTTACAACCCTTTTGTTAGGTTGCCAGGCAGTCTCCTTCGGCTAATCGGACAGACTCTTCTCTTTCATGCTAGACCTTCTCTTCCACTCCCACAAGTAGTACAAGAACATTTTGCATTTCTTTCTTTGGAAACTTTGGATGAGGAAGCTGCATTATGGTGCATTTGAAAGTGTGCAAAACTATAGTTCCATTTAATATGTATCTGATAGATGAACTTGTGACTTTCTTGTAAACAGGCTGCTTAAGATTTTGCAGAAATGTCTAAAGACATGACCCAGTAAGCATCTGTTAGAAATGGTGCAGCAATTCTTATGTAATATTCATATTTTCTTCTGAATGTTTGTTTGATAGCTTTATAGTCTAAGCTTAGGGTTGAGAGACAAACTGTGAACAGAAAATGAGGGCAGCTGCTACAGAAAACTAGTCAAGAAAGTTCATAGTTTTTGCTATTAAGAAAATGAAACGGCTTTTCTTGAAAACAAGAGGGATATTTGACCCGATTTTCAATATGATCCAACCAATTATTAGGTCGGATTGGGCTTACTCACACAAATTCGAACATTTTTTGTCTATAAAATAAAATTGAGCATAACTAATACCCGAAACCTAGAACCCGAATGGTCATATTTGAACTACCTTTAGAAACCCGACCCGGCAAAAAACAGCGGCCTCTAGAAGCACTCATCAAACAAACACCCATGTATACTTTTATCAAGAGCTACTATATTATCTCATTAATCATTTCCTAAAACAAAACTGAGATATATTTAATTAAAATTACTTATTTGTTAATTGCGTAGCACGCAACACGAACCATGATCAATATATCTCTCTATATAAACCAGAAAACAGTAAACTAATCACTCACTCACTCACTCCCTCCCTCATCACTCACTCAGTCAACATTCATTAATCATTCCTTAAATCCCTTGCAATTATCTTGCTGATTGAAGATGGAGATCAATGTTGTTAATGAAGATTCTGGCTTCTACAATATAGAAGGGCTTGCTTGCCCACCACTTGATGATTTTGCATTCTTCACACCTTCCATGGCTGCTGATGCTCCCAATATTGATGTCGACTTTTCTGGTTTCTTTGACGATTTGGACGACAATGGAGACTTGCTCATCAAAGGCTGTGATCATCATCAACCTGTTGCTGTGGCGCCAGTGGAGAAGAAGACGAAGCAACAGCACGGAAAAGGCAAACAGATGAGGCTTCTCTTAGCATCCAAAGACCAGACCAATCCTCCTGATCTCAAAGAACCTGCAACAACCACCACCAACACAACTACTGGTCCAGCTCCATCAATGTCCAATAAGTTGGAACAGCTGGCCAAGAGTATTAGGGTTGCGACAAAGCCGATCATCACCAACAAGAAAAGAGCTGCTGCTCCTGAAGATGATGAACACAATAAGTTAGAACAGAGCATCAAGAAGATCCGTCACATATACGACAAAGCTGCTGAAGCCAAAAGGAATAGGCAGGTTGTTCTCATCGATTACGTGCCACCCAAGCCACAACCCCGACCCAACCGATTCAAATCCAAGAAACTTCAGAAACTCTTTGTTGCTCGTTGAATTCATTAATGTTGTTGTAGTTTCTTGATCAAATTCCAAAGAGCCTCCTTTCTGTAATATATTGTCAACTATTTCTGTATATATGACTCTGATTACAGCTAATGTTGTTATATGGCTTTGTTTTTCCCTTGAATCTTGCTTGTTTTATTTCAGTGGACACATGATTCGAACATGCATTCTGCTTTTCTTTTGTTCTTATTAGGTTCTAGGTAAGTGTGTGCATACTAGTTCAAAATATATTGTGCTTAACACGGTAACTAAAAGTGTCGGGTATGTGTTGACACGATACCATTGACTCGAACGCGATTCAACACTTTTTGGTGTTCCTCTGAATGTTTATGTGATGACCTTATAGTCTGAGCTTGGGGTTGAGAGACAAACTGTGAACAAGAAAACACCTCTTTTCACTATAATTAACTGGTGATGATCAATCTTAAGCCTAAAGATTTATTTTGACAATGGTTCAATTGTTAATAAGAGAAGAACTGGTTTAGTATTAAAGCAAGTTTTTGCTTCTTCATTTGATGAGTTAGATATGGAGATAATTTTCTCACCACCAGAGTCAGAGGAGTAGGGATTATGAGTGTTTATGTTATCAACAATTTTACACAATGTTTCTATAAAAAGATGCTAAGTTGAGCTGTTTCCAAAAGCATAAATAGATGCTAAGTTAAGCTGTTTCCACTTTACTATATTCAGTTCTCAGAGTATTGATCCACTACCACGATCTGGTTTAGGCATCGGAGGAATTTTAGTCGGTAGAAGTCTTGTTTTACAGGAATATTAGGATCTCGGGATGACGAGGAGATTGCATCTGACTATCGGGAAGATTCTTGGAGTAACAAGTGTTTGGATGAAACTGAAAGAACCTACTTAAAAAAATGAAGGCAGCTGCTACAGAAAACTAGTCAAGAAAGTTTGTAGTTTTTGTTATAAAAAAATGAAATGGATAATCATGTACTTCTCTTGATCTGTCAATGAATGAAGATCAAGAAAACATTTGGTTCAGGCTTCAAAATGCTTGCCACTTTTAAGCTAGTAGAGAAGAAAGAATCAAAATAGCATGAAAATAATAGGGATATTGGATGTGCTGTGGCAAAAAAGAATTGACTTTGTTGTTCAGAATCATGATCAAGTAAAGTGAAAACTCTGAAAATAGAGTGAGATACAAGTTTTACCTTATATCAACACTTTAAACAACTTCCCAAATCAAGTCAAAATTCCATTGCACCATTATAAGATTTTGTGCTTCTTTAGGTCAAAACCAGTTGATCAATCTCACTTTGTAGCAAAGGTCAAGAAGCTGTGGCAAAGGCCATAATTAAAGATAATATATTCTATTAAGAACAACTAAGTCATGAAGACAAGCAAAGCTATTCTTTCACAAGCTATAAATGGAGAGAGGAAGGCATAGCATTTGCATGAACCGGACACGAAGAGAGGTCTAACAACATGAGTGTAAGAGTCTTGTTTCGTAGCCAATTTGATCAAGTTCTCAGAAACCTTTGTCTGGTTTTATGTCACTTGGCTATCTTGAAAGGTTCTTGGGATCTTTCATTCTAGCTTTGACACAACATTGGTACCGGCATGGATGTTCTGAAAATAAATGTGGTAAAGATGAAACTACTCCGGAAGAGAGGATTGACATGAAGGTAAGAGTCTAGTTTGGTAGCCAAGGATGACTTGCCTGCTCCATTAGAGAGGTTTCTTTCAAGAATCTCTTGCTTGGTTTCAGGCAGTCACCTTGGCTAACTTGACAAGCTCTTTTCTCTCACGCCAAGCCTTCTCTTCTTGTTTCCCAAGAAATGGAATGGCGCGAAGAGCATTGGCGAATACATAATTTGATTGGAAGAGAGGCCAAAGATGAGGGTAAGAGTTGTGTTTGGTAGCCAAGGATGACTTGCCTGCGCCATTAGTGAAGTTTCTTTCAAGAACCTCTTGTCTAGTTTCAAGCAATCACCTTGGCTAACTTAACAAACTCTTTTCTCTCATGCCAAGCCTTCTCTTATTCTTAACTCCCAAGAACTGGAATGGCACGAAAAGCATTGGCATTCACATTACTTGATCGGAAAAGAGGCCTGAGATGAGGGTAAGAGTCGTGTTTGGTAGCCAAGGATGACTTGCCTGCTCCATTAGAGAGGTTTCTTCCAAGAACCTCTTGTCTGGCCTCAGGCAGTCACCTTGGCTAACTTGACACACTCTTTTCTCTAATGCTAGGCCTTCTCTTCTTGATTCCCAAGAAATGAACCCGAACACGACTCAATGGAGGATATATAAACTAGTTAATTTGTTACAAAATTATCACATTTGGCTATGCTAACACAACCTCTTCCTTTTCATGATAGACATTATCTTCCTCGCCTACAGGAACTCGTCATCTGCATTGTAGAATATGCAGAGAAGCCTAAAAAATTAGTGATGCTGCCATGTAATTAGACGGATGGAACAGAAGGTTATTTATGCATGAGGCTTGGATTGTGCAAAACTGTGGTGTAATTTAGCTCTATATTTTGTGTCATCTTCTTGAAGATGGGCATGTTGTGTTTTATGTAAAGGTTTTTATTAGAAGTTTGTTGTTACAGATGCTTGTAATTGTTTTATCTAAACCTCAGAAGTGTAGAACTATATGTAACACTAGCTACTGAAGAATAATATTTGGATAACATATTTTTTTCGAACAATTAACTCTGTTCAGTATTGGATTGATCATTTGGTGGAAAGTTATGTAACAGAAACATCATTTCTTTGAAACCACACATCACAAGAATGCAGAGATAACAATATTAACTGTCACACAATGGAAGCTCTAATTTTGTTTATACATAAAGTGAAGAAATAGGTACTACATATTTTCTAAGTCTTGGGTTTATCAATCCAAGAACTGGTCAAAAGAAGCAAGTTCAGTACAAGATAATAGTTCTTTAGTTGTAACACAAAGCTCTATGACTAAAACTGACAGACAAATACGAAAAAGATGCCGTAAAACATTGATTTCGTATATGAATTCGACGGGGAAGTGCATGAAAATTGAATCAAGACTTAAGAGCCAATGAAAAAATCTTGCAGCTTTTGGTGGTATTGCCATGGATTAGTGCAGTTTTTCTCTAGATGTTGCTTGTTTTGTCCATAATAAATGAAGATGTTTAACATACAACTACATGATGATGCAGCTTAATCATGTCCTAATCTTGCCATTTTAAGGTGTTAGTTACTGTGCTCAAGTTCACTTAAAGCTACTTTTAGGCTACTAGTTAACAGAAAACAAGATCATAAAGAGATGGGAAAGGAATGGAACTTTTGTGTGAAAACATTTTATTTTAATTTTGGAAATGAGAAAAGGCGCATGTATTTCATATACCCCTCGAAATCCACTCACGACTAAACCATGTGTGCAACTGGAACCTATAGGTGTTATGGGCCCACCAAAATCTACATTTTATCAACTGTTGTGTCCTTTTTAACTCACCTACAAATATTTGCAATCACTCCACAAGTGTGTTGCTGACTACCAATATATGTCTGCAAGTGTCTCAAACACATGTATTTGTGACACATGCGTCAGCACCTTCTCTTTCAATTTTCAGTTGATATTCTCAATTGAGTTGAGTCATCAACATCATCAAACCTATAAAGTCAAACCCTAAGATAATAAGTGAGAAACAAGATATATCTTTATCCTAGAAAGGTTGCTATCAGAGAGAGGCTTTATAGTAACATTCTGGTGGTGAAGTCAACAAATTTTCAAATGCATCTCTTATCTTTTCATGGGTAATGTCCCTCTTTCTTTAATAAGTGAGGTCAAAACAAGTTGATTGATTTCAACTTCAGAGAATTTATAGGAGTCTTGATCCACAAAAACTCATAGAATCTATATCCTTTGAAGGAGCCAAGAGGTGGTGCAATTATTGGAGTCACATGCCAAGTTGTGGGCAAGTGAGAGAAGACATTGCTAGAGGCTTCAAGAAGAAACTTTCTTAGTAAATATGAGGTAAATACATAGGACCATCCCTGCAAGTTAAGGGAATATATTCCATCATGGACACATTAATTAGGCCAATCTTGATGATTCTAGCCAATCCATTTATAGATGTGTTGTTGAATTCAATTTGGTTATAAATAGAGGGCTCAAGAAATGTGTATTGGCATTGCAATGCAAGAGAGAGATATGAGTTGGGGAGGAAGAGAGAGGCCTTGCATGAGGATAAGAGTCTAGTTTGGTAGCCAAGGATGACTTGCCTGCATGCCTCAACTGTTGAGAGGTTTTGTAGTGTTTTTGAAAAATCATTTTTGGTTTTCAGGCAAGGATCTTTGGCTAACTTGACAGGCTCTCATCTCTTATGCTAGACCTCCTCCTCGGGGCCGCTCAGACCAATAAAAGTTGCGTTTTATGCCCATAATTAATCACGGATTTCATGTCACCTCCTGAATTAACAAACTATTCAACCTTTCGGAGACTTCAAGTTCAAGCAAAATAAAGGTATGTTAGTGAATTTAGGCCTGCTTTGGTGTTGACCGCAAGAATGTGTCACCTCAAAGTGGTAGATGGATGGTCTTCGTCATGTAACAAACTCTTATACGTGTTTGCATTTTATTCAATGTTGATTTACATGATGCAGGTATACCTTCATTGTCTAATTGGTTTGTATTATGTTTGTAGGTGAAAAGGTTGGATCCTTCCTCTGGATCGAAAGGTTTGAGGGTAGGACATGGTCGGTTCTCTCGACAAATCATTATAACATAATATAATTGTACAACCTTATCGACAAATTAGGTCAAGCCAATATGCATTTTATGATAAAGAGAAGATTATTTATTCGTGTCATCTCATTTTTTGAAAGATGCCAAGAATTCTATAGGAGACATTGAGCACCTAGAAGAATCAACTTCTTAAAGAAAGTGTGTATAAATTGTGTGTGTGTCTAAATGGGGTTTCTCCTTCAAAACCTTCAACCAGTTCAAATGCAAGCATACTTAGTGTATCAAAAGTACATTCTTTTGATACATTATGAAGTGTGATTCAAGTGAGAACTTAAAAGTGGCAAATGCAAATGAAATTGATAAAAATTGAAGGGGAATTACTATTTTTATAAAATAAACACGTTCACTTAAGAAACAAGGTTTGCATATAAAAAAACTTTGTTAATTTGTACAGATTTGATGGGTCCCTTTCTTTATGCTCTACATACAAGTGTAAAACCTTTTTGTCAAAAGAGATGAAAAGTGTTAACGTACTTCCTCAATTGGTACGCTCGAGTATGTAGTACAGATAATACTTTCTTCTACCTTCCCATTCTTTTCTCTAAAATTTGTCCAGGAAATCTTCCATGTCTTGAACAGACTTTGCCTGCATCAGATACAATTTGAATGAACACAAGAAAAGATGCTTCAGTCACTCAATACAAAGCTCACAGTTCCGTGTTTTTAAGCCACTACATGTTTTGAACATACAAAATAAAACTTATAACAGATTTTTTTTTTTTTTTTTTTTTTGGGGGGGGGGGGTGGGGGGGGCGGATGGGT
>JAYMTH010002119.1:0-13211 GCA_036897465.1 Pelargonium australe
CGGCGTAAGGTTGAGCTCCGGCTTCAGCTGGCAATTCCGGCGGAAGGGCAGACGGTGTGGAGTAGAAGAGGCGAAAGGATGTGACTGGGTTGATGTGCGAACGGACTAAGGTCCGGCGGCTGATTCTAAAACCTCTACTATAACCCTAGGAGAGAGAGGCGGCTACTAAAGGAGAAGGATGTTTTTATTGGGTTTACGAGGTTATAATAATTAATGTATCCTACTAACTAATTTATCATTAATTTTGTTTGAAAATAAAAAGGACACTCATTTTTGTATGAACATAGTTTTTTTGTTTCAATTTAGTTCAATTCATAACGATGTCGTCAGATTAGGTTGTTGTGACAATTATTTTTTATTAACGCGATAACCATGTAATACTTAAATTAACTAAATTTACAAATAAGACAGTTATAAAATAAAATTGTGTAGTCGATTGACATATGCATGATAGAAAAATGTCACATCAACATAATTCGACTACACAACTACATATGGGATCAATAAGGAATATAGTAACATAGTTCGAAATAAACATAAAATCAATTTGAGTACCATTTAAGACAAAATAGATAGTTGGAGGAGAAAGTGAAAGTTTCATTAGGCTACATGTATATTTTATGCCATTATACTTGGACCGATCAGGGCCCACTATCGGTCTTAAAGCCCATTACTCAACCTAACAGCCCAAGATAAGGCTGGCAATGGAAAAGCAAAAAAGGCCTTTCAGCCTAAATCTCGTAAAGCCCAATTAAACTCAGCCTCCTCCGTCTCGACTCGAGTCTCTCCTATTACAAAACCCTAACTCGTCTCTTCTTCTCCACTCTCCTCAAGCTACCAGAGCACCTGCCGCCATTTCTTCATTCAGGTGATGTCTCTAACCTCTCTCTCTCTCTCTCTCTCACTCTCTCACACACACAACTTTTCCACGAGCGGATCTGATTTTGGCACACTCAAAACCATCCGTTAAACCTTTTTGTTATATAATTTGATTTTGATTATCAGTTTTGTTATCTCTTTGACGCTGTTGTATTTTAAGTTATATGTGCGCTGTGTTTATGTTAGAAACACAATTGCTTGTATGAATATGATCTTTGGTGTATATATCTAAGCGTCGATTTGTATGTACCGGTTTTCGTTTTTAAGCTTTTTATGATTTTAGGCTTAGTATTCATTGTTAATGCTAGTTTTGTGTTATTAAGTGTGCTATTTTTAAAATAATCAGTATTGTCAATGTTTGCAATATATATATTTCAATTTTCAAAGCTGGTTGGAATAGAAAATAGAATATCAGCTAGAAAATTACGGGATGAAACTCAGCCAAACCAATGAATAGATGACATCTAACTATTTAACACTCTTATAGCCACAATGAACCTGTGGCCGCGTTGAACCCGACCAAATTCATTTCCTGTGTGTCTTAGCTGAGCGATACTTCTTTGAGTGAGAATACTTTGTTTGGGCCAATGAATAGATTGCCATTTTTTTGTTTTGCTTTACTTGTTATGCCAGCAAATTATATTGTGCAACACATTTTTCTAAGGTTGTGGTGGTGGATATTGCCTCTTTTTTTGGGTGGAATTTTGTATTTTTTTATGAGCAAGATAAAACAGACGTCATTTTTCAGTCTATATTTGGTACAAGTCAAATGAGAATGGAAATGGTTAAATAAAATCCTTAGTCCTCTGAATCTTGCTTCCCTTGCATTTGAATCCATTTTTTTTAATGCAAGTGCTCGGCTCCTTGAATAATATTGGGAAGTTATTAATTTATATATATGAGTAGTTATTCCAAAAGCTTGTCTTGTGGTTACTGAGTGTGACTATTTAAATTCCTTTGTTGGAGCAACAGCTTCTGCTGCTTCCCTAAATTTCTGTTCCTTTTTCATAGAAGTATTTCATTTGTTTACAGTATGTGTATTATCCTTGTTTACTAAAATTAAGTTTTCTGCAACAACTGCAGTAGCTTGAAGTCGGGAGGATGGTGAGAGTTAGTGTTTTGAATGATGCTCTCAAGAGCATGTATAATGCGGAGAAGAGGGGGAAGCGACAGGTCATGATTAGGCCATCATCGAAAGTGGTCATCAAGTTTCTTCTGGTTATGCAGAAGCATGGTATTCATACTTACATTTACCTTTCGTCCTATACATCCCCAATCAATCATCAAAATTATCCGATTGTATGTTTTAATGAAATCTATTTCAGGATATATTGGAGAGTTCGAGTATGTTGATGACCACCGATCTGGAAAGATTGTGGTTGAATTGAACGGAAGACTGAACAAGTGTGGTGTCATCAGTCCCCGTTTTGATGTTGGTGTCAAGGAGATTGAAGGGTGGACTGCTAGGTTGCTTCCTTCAAGACAGGTTATCCCCCAAGATCTTTATAAATTGATATCTGAATAACTTGTTTCTAGCATAGTTATTAAACTCTGGAGCTGTCAATTTGTGCGTGTTTTGTTGTGCTGAATGTTAACTGTGTGTTTCACGATCGAACACCAATACGACATGTTGACTAAATGGGGTGTGTTGACACCAACACGACCCTACACATTTTACACTATAGTACTCGTTTGGCACATTATAGGCGTTAAGTTACAATTGTACCCTTAAGTGTGTGCTCTGTGCGGGTTGTGCACTTCATGACTTGACTAATTAATATTGCGTGTATTATGGAGGCCAAACACAAACACGCATGATTACAAAATGTGTGAGACCTAACACTAATTTCTTGTCATGTTTGGGTCATGTGTTGTTCTACGACACACATTGCCAACTCTAGCAATTCTGATATTTATGCATCACATGTAAGTGTGTTCATGGAAGAGATAGCCGTGCTAGCGCTCTCTATCTTTTGCCACATGTAAGTGTGTTCATGGAAGAGATAGCAGTGCTAGCGCTGTCTATCTTTTGCCCATGTCTTCAAACTAATAATTTAAATATATGAAACATTTGCAGTTTGGATACATTGTGCTGACAACATCTGCTGGCATCATGGATCACGAAGAAGCTAGGAGAAAGAATGTCGGTGGCAAAGTACTTGGTTTCTTCTATTGAGCAGAGCTCCATGAATATCCTTTTGGATTTTTTGTAGTAGTGCTGCCTATTTTCTTTATCAACAGACTTCGAACACCCACAGTTCAATTACTTATTTGTATTTCGGATTATTTACATGGTATGGTGGTTTTGGTTTAATCTTTTACTATTTTCAATGCAATTTGAGATATTCATTTTCTGGTTCATTTTTGTCCATTCAATATCCAAATCTTTCATTAGATATGGCGATTTGGATTGGAACCTGCCCACATTTGAAATCCAATTCTACAATATTAAGGATGTATCAGATTGTACAAATCTGAAATCTGATCTTATTCAATTCGGTTTAGATTTTCACTTTGGATTGAATTGGAATATGAAATTTGAATTGACATCTCTTCTTTTGAATGCTGATAGGTAATGTTGTGTTACAAATAAATATAATTGTGTGCTTGTTAGGATGCAACTATTATAGATATGCCCAAGAATCAGCTAATATACCCGAATCTCGGTTAATTATTTTTCTGTGCTTAACAGTTAATACATTATTTTATGCTATACTTTTGAAGCATGTTTCGATTCGGACCAAAATTGTACCTGAATTCCATTTTAAAGCTGATTTACCTCTTCAACCAATAATCTGACATTATCTTGCCAAAACCATACATTTGATATGTGGTTGCTTCTATCGGTATCAGGTGTTGTTCACTTTCAAGTGTAATACTCTCTTGTCACTAAATTCTTTACAATATGTGAGGTTCTAAACACGTAGACTCAAATTTTAACGCGAAAATGTATTAGGACATATGTCTCAGTCATGCGCATTTCAGTCGCTTATGACAACTATAAGTTATTGCAATAAATATAGATGTGTTGGTTTTCAAATTTGTGAAGTCGTGCAAAAAAAGCTCACATTCCCCAAAATAACAAACATAGTTGGGTGGGAAAAAAAAACAATCGGTCACCATTGTACATAAAATACACGTGCTTAAAAACACATCGATTCATTTAGAAATTTTCAATTTCGATTTAAACACAAGATAATCTATTATCCTGGTATAAACAAATAAGATGCGAGGTTGTAAAATTTCTAACCTACCAATAAAGCTATCTCATCACATCACATATATGGCAATCAAACAACACAAAACACACATAAAAAGAAACATCATATGCAAAATATTTCCCTAATTCAAGAACGAAACGAAATCAGAAACTCTCATATATTTTTTCTTCCAAAAATAGCATAAACTCTTTATGCTAAAGCCAATAGTACAAAATAAAACAACAAATCCGAAACCATGCCAAAGGATCTTCAGTTGCCCAAATGATCAAACTTGCATTACAAGTACTCAACAACTATGACCATTTGTTCCATCTTCAGCCTCGTCGCCGCTGCCGCTGCCGCCTCCGCCACCGTCGGCTCCGCCGCTGCAAGCCATTGAGAGGAGGTTGTGGATGGATGGTTTAGTTTCTTGAACAAGAGAATGAGAGGGAGAGAGAGAGAGGTAATGAAGAGAGGGTGCTAAGCTTTTAAAGGAATATTTGTATATTTAAAGTATAGAGTTTGTGGTGAAGGGATCTTCCAAGTATATGCTTGAGCATTAACTTGCTTTGTTTGCCCATTCTTTTTCCACTTACTTTGCTCTTTGTTTATGATTTTAATTAGAATGTGGAGATGTAAAAAAAGTTGGGACATTCTTTGCTTGCGTTTCTTGCCATTTGTTTGTGTCGTGTCCATAACACGAAACCAACAATTTCCTAATTAGCCACTTTAGTTCGGTCCATTTCTTGTTCATAACTAGGTGATGAGTGACAAACAATTTTGACATGTCACTCATTTCAATTCTCATGTTTGTAAAAGAAAACGGAAGCATTATATAGTGGAATAAGAAAATTGTTTTGAGACTAAAGAATGAATCATGTCGTTGTATAGTTTGAGTGAAATAAAAACGATGACAGCATGACATTTCATTCAATTTAACTAATATAGTTATATTCACTATGTGGTCTTGGAGCACTCTTGTTGAATTTCTTACGTGTTAATAATGTTTTACATTTGAATCTATTGTTTTAGAAGAATACTTGTAGTCTTGACCTTTTAATAGAAATTATAGATGATATGAAAGTTGTATATCTTCAATTGTTAAAGACACTGTGCTAATCACAATAGGAGATTCAATTATATATAAAACATTCATGCAATACTTTTTATGAATACCTCCTTATATTTTGAGTGTTTGAGAATTATATACATGATTTACAAGATATTTATTTGATAATTGAATTAACTATTTCATTAAAGAGAAGAGTATCAAGAATCTCAACCATTACAAATTAGTTGAGACTTTCAGTCAAGAGACGTTCCGTACCCGCAAATTCATTAAGACGAATATGATTGTTAATCGATAACGTAACATCACTTCATTATCCATGAATATTTATTGGTTGACAGATATTTTTTCTCTTTTATTTTTTTTTTAAAGGAGAATGTGTTAAATTAAATTTGTTTTTGCAATAATACATTCACAGCTTTAGTGTCAAAAGTTCTCCTATCATGGGCCATGAAACAAAACACATGTTTGATTGTGCACATGGAATGCTTCCTTTGGAAAAAGTCCATACAAATTCATCTAATCTCTTATAGACTAGTTTATGTTTGTTGGTCAAATATGATGATTAAAATACTATTTAGAAAAAATAAAATTTAAGCTTATCATTAGTGCTTTGTATTGTATAGTTTTAGACTAGTGGCAAATACAAGGGTTTTGTCCAAGTATATATAAATAGTAGCATTTTGATAACAAAAAGATAAGAAAAGCAAAGCATATAAAGTTGTGATGAGTAGTGAAGTCAATAAGAATATATTTGTAGCATCATAGAATGCACCAATCAAAGCTATAATAAACTAATAAGAACCAACAATGGAACTCACAATGCATCTTCTCTGTCTCCCAATCATATTCAATTAACAATTGTTATAAATACCAACATCAACCCCACTTCAAAAATTTGTTTTTACAACTTTACAGCTTCTTACAATAAGACATTTAGCCTTTCAAATTAGTAATGTAATAAGACTGATAGATCGATCTTATAATAAACATTCTTAAAATTTTATTATGCATTAAAATAAATTTGTTTTCCAAACAGCCCGTCAATTTTTATTAACTATACTCAAAATTTTGAATGCTTTATATTTGTTTTAAACTTGTAACGAGCATCTAATTCATATAATTGACTCGATATTCACTAGTTCAAAAATCTAATTGGTTGATTTTTTTATATATGACATGGATTGAGTCATTGATTAATTTAAGTATCTTTCAAAAAATTAGAGTCTAATCATTGGACCTAAAGTTAAGATAAACACTAACCAACCAATAATAAACATATGAATGTTGTAGTATAATTTTCTAATAAAACTGCATATATATTCATGCATGGTCACCTTCCAGCTGGAGCTACTTATCCTTTGTTTTCTTCTGCTTGCAGTAAGCTGTAATTCAAACTTGGAAAGATTCAATCCTTACTAACTAAGAAAACCATATTCTGTATTTACAAAAAAAAATAAAAAATAAAAATAAAATAACAATTCTGTATTCACTGATTCACATCTTTAGCTTCTATAACTTGAATTGTTTCCTTTTATTTCACTTAATAATTTGATCATATCATAATTATATTAAAATTATCAAAGTTTATTTGGATTGATACACAATAATCTTATTAGTTATTTAATTTTGTAATAAACCCTGAATAAATGTTTTGAATATTTAGCAAATTAACAATATAAATTAAATTATTTTTAAAATGCTATTTTGGAGTTTAGCCAATGAATATTTTGTCTGATGATCTTTTAACGGTCGTTTCATTACGCCGTCTTAGGAGGACTCTTGACCACACTTTGATTTGGGCAAAACAGACATTTCACATCTCACCCGTACGTAACGGACAAAAAAATAAGAGCTATAATAATAACATGCGCGGGTCCACCGCCTTCACAGTTTTTAACGGTCAGATTGGGAGGACCAGCTCGCTCACACACAACTTCATCATGCAAGCGACCACACGCTGGACATGTGCTGGAATTTCAAGTGATTGGACGGTTGGACCAACCAACCGAGCACCGCTCTGTTGATGATTAGGACGCCAGCTCAACTACCGAGCTTCGATGGCATGCGTCGCGGCTGTAACTAAAACTTTGAGCGCTACCCTCCGGAACGCACACGTGGCGGTAGTGTGCACGTGGCGCGTTTTGATTTGTTAGCGAATGGTGCGCTGAACTGGCTGCTTTTAAGCGAACTCTCACGCCCGAAGCGGAGAAGAAGAGCAGAGGCAAGCGAGGTCTTACTTTTTCTGTCTGTCGTGGTGGTGGTGATATTGGTGCTAACGTGCGCAGGCGAGTGATCGGCGTACAATAGAGAGAGGTGAAAGGGTAGCGAGTGCGCATTTTAGCCACCCACCATAGTCGGAGGAAGCTTTGTAGGTGGTGAAGGGATCAAGGTTTGTTCCCGTTTTTGGTAAATACACTAAACAATCATTCGCCCAATCTCTCTCTCTCTCCTCATTCTTCTTTCTCTCTCTAAATCTCCATGGCCTCTCTCTTCTGACCTCTCGGAGAACCCCACAGCTCTCCCACTCTCTTTCTCCAAAACGGTCTCTCATTTTCTCTCTCTCGAATTGATGATCTGCTGGTGTTTGTTTTGTGTTCATCTTCTGGATTTTTTTTCCGTATGTGGCGTGTTTTGATTATAGTGTTTGATTTGTGGTTGTTTGCAGAGAGGCGAAGCGTTTCTTAGTGATTTTAACGGTTGATTTCACAATGGCTGCTCCACCAGCACGAGCAAGGGCCGATTACGATTACCTTATAAAGCTCCTATTGATCGGCGATAGTGGTAAGTTTTTTCTGTGAGCATTTTGTATTCTCGCATTTGATAGAAAATCGAACATTTCTTAATTCTACCGTCAGGACTCAGGGGCTGTTGAAATTCCAGATCGAGTTTTTGAATTTGGAAAGGAAAATGAGTGTTTTTTTAGAACATCTTTTACGAATTGGTTGATGATGCTGGAAATGACTCGAGATTGCTAGGCTTGGGTTTGTTTTGCATTGTAGTTGGTTGATTTTGTGTGGATCTAGTTTGATTGAGGGACTGAAGTTGTTTTTTTGTCCAACAATAATGAATATGCAAGTTAATCATGGAAATGGCCAAAGTTTGAAGAAGCATTTGGTGTATCTAATATTGATACATCATAATCATCTTGTGACCATGGAATCTGATTAATTTAATTTCAAATGTGGTCTACACCTTGCTGATTTTTATTTTATTTTATGGTTCTCTGAGGCTTATAATCTACAATGAACTGTTGTAGTTTTTCTGTGCATCGTCAAGAAGAATCATGGCCGGCTTGTTTCCTAGGTCTATAACTACTGTGTTTTTAATCTTCATATTACCAATGTCACCACAGTTGTTGATTTAACAACTGGTTCTTCGTCACCATTATATTATTTCTACCTCTTTGTCCTAAAATGAGTGTTCACTTTTCTATATTTGCAAAGACTGAGAATAAGTCTCCCGGGGATGCCTCAATGGTTAGGCACACACTTTCCAATGAGAAGCCGTAGCTTTGAATCCCATTTGAGTCGGTTGGCTTATGGGAAAAAGGAGGGTGTGTGTTGTAGCTCATCCCAAAACATACTCTCTCTGTTCCAAAATGATTGTATTTTTTCATTTTTATTTTTGTCACAAAATTAGTGTATTCTTAGAAAGTTAGTTATGCTTGAATTGTCAATAATATTCTTATAATAAGTTGGTATTCGTTATGTTTGTTATAACACATGATCACGGGGATACATGAGTAAATATACTAACTTATCCTTAAATAGTAATAAGATAGTAACAAGTTAGTTACGATTAGGCTGTCTCTTATACCCCTCTTCCCTACCGTGTAGCTTAGCCTAAAACAAAAGATAAGTTAGTTAAGATTAGACTTTAGCTCTTATAACCCACCTCTTCCCTATAGTGTAGCTTGACCCCAAATAGAAGATAAGTTAGTTAAGATTAGGCTTTAGCTCTTATACCCCACCTCCCTCCTAAAGAGTAGCTCGGCCCAAAACAAAGGATAAGTTAACTAGGATTAGACTTTGCCTATTATACGTCATGTGCTCTTATCATAACAAACTAATCTTGTGAGGAATTCTTGCATAACTAAAGGGTATGTAACTAACTAATCTTGCTGGTAATTCATGCGTAAATAACTTGCTAATAAGAAAAGTGAATACTCATTTGTATATGAAAACTTAGGTTTTCTTTTGAGTTTTTCCCCTTCATTTAGAAAGAAGGTATAAGCTGGTTTGATTAATTTACTTGTTCCTGGCTTATGCTACTAACTTTGCCCTAAGGATTTGCAGGCCTGACTTTTTGTGCTCTACTTTTTGCAGGTGTGGGTAAGAGTTGCCTTCTCTTGCGTTTCTCTGATGGTTCTTTCACAACCAGTTTTATCACCACTATTGGGTGAGTATTTATGAGCTTGGAGTTATATTTTAACTGCAATTTTTATTTATTGTTATATAACTATTTTTCTAACCTCCTGTGCCAATTTTCCGCTTGCAGAATTGATTTTAAGATTAGAACCATTGAGCTGGATGGCAAGCGGATCAAACTCCAAATCTGGGATACAGCTGGTCAGGAACGGTTTCGAACAATCACAACTGGTAAGCTTATCTGGACAATAGGGTTATATTTGTGCCCTTCATCCATGGCTTTGTCCCGAGTAAGGAACATAGAGCTGTGGGTGTTCTCGCTAGAGACCAGCAAATCCATGAATTCTCAATGAAAGCAGGATATCTCCTCCCTGCCATTAGTTTCCTTGTACCATCAAATAGTTCATGTCTGTCCTCTCAATACAACTTGCTGCATATGACCTGAAGAAAGGACGTGTGGTGGTTTCTAACACCACACTTTTATAGATTCTTTAGTGCCTAAAGTCAGGTAGGTGTTGGTCATGTTACCATGCCTTAAGGTAGTGTGAAGTGTAGCTTGCTGTTCCTGGGGATGATTCAAATTCCAGACCAACCACCAAAAGTAATTATAAAATTTATCAGTAGTTGGCTGTGTGCTAGGCAAGTTGGTATTTTAATATTTATGCCTTTATGGAGGTATGATGTCCATAGCATGCATTGATGGCACATTTTCCATAGAACTTTCCTGGTTGATTATAAGAATCTCGGGCATTTGCTGCATGATATCTTTTGCAGTAATGTTCATGGAATCTTCTTGGGGCTTCATTTCCAACTGCTACAAGTATTATTGTATGCTGTTTTGTGGTTTAGATCAATATATTTCCCTTGTAACTCTTTTCTTTTTCTCGTTCTTTTTTCAGCATACTATCGTGGAGCAATGGGTATCTTGCTAGTCTATGATGTTACTGATGAGTCATCTTTCAACAGTAATTTTCCTGTCTCATACTGGATAGCTGTTATTCCTGAATGATGTATCCATGTATTGTCATGCTTCTCCATTTCTCAACTGTTTGCCCATAGTCCTAATTTCTTACCATTTCCAGATATTAGGAACTGGATTCGCAACATTGAACAACATGCCTCAGATAACGTCAACAAGGTATTGGTAGGGAACAAAGCCGACATGGATGAGAGCAAAAGGGTATGTAGGAATGTGATTTCTATTAGCACAACTTACTTTTTGCTTCCGTCATACGTAGAAGACAGGAGCACATATTTTAATAGCTTTTAGTAAGAATTTGTGGCTTAGAGCCATATCTCAAGTGGATTTGTGAGTCTCAATTTAAGTCATGCTGATCATATACCACCATGTCACATCTTTTTCCTTGTAGGCCGTCCCCACAGCGAAGGGCCAAGCACTAGCTGACGAGTATGGCATCAAATTTTTTGAAACCGTAAGTTAAGCTTTTACTAATAAGTGGATGTTAGATAACCATTGGTGTTTTATATATTGATTGCGAGAGAACTGTGAACTGCAGAGTGCAAAGACAAATCTAAATGTAGAGGAAGTGTTTTTTTCAATAGCACGGGATATAAAACAAAGGCTTGCAGATACTGACTCCAAGGCTGAGGTATTAATATCCTATCAAACTTTTTGTAAAAGCCTAAAGAGATTTTGTGGTTCGATATCACATTCGGCATTCGGTTTGGCTTATCAATTGTTACGTTGTGCAGCCTACAACAATCAAGATTAATCAAGCCGACCAGGCCGCTGGATCCAGTCAAGCTGGTCAAAAATCATCTTGCTGTGGTTGAGTGGTTCATAAGGTGATCAAATTATGGTTCAAGTGTGGCCACATATTGGATGCAGCACTTGTGACTGAAGAGAAAGGAAAACAACATAAAAACACTAATTGATGACAACATGATGGATGATGCCTGTAATTTTTTCTTTTAATTGTTATTCTTTTCAATTTGCTTAGTGTGTTAAAGGTAGTTGTTATTTGAGAATTCTATTTCCTGAGCAGACAGTGTATGAATTTAAACACTTTTTTTTTTTTTTTTTTTTTTTTCTGAATTCCTGTGTTTTCTTTCAGGCCATCTTGCCTCTATGACATAATCTCCTAGTACTAAAACAAAAATATACAAAAACTATAAGCAACTTCAAATCCTTGTGCAATGTTTGCCTATTTCCACTAGTAAGGATAAAAAGTTAAATAACATGTTTCTATGCACATAATGTAAACCACATACATCTTACATTTTGAGGCAGGTTCTCTGCGAAGTGCTTCATAAGTTCAGCTCTTCTTTTCCATAAATGCGTTGAAGCTCCCGAGTGGCTGCTTGAAATGATTCTGGATAGAAAAATGAAACGCGAATGAGTCGGATATATAGTTCATAACCTAGCTAAGGCACCAGAATGCCTTTAGGCTGCATGCCCAATTAATACCAATAAATAGATAGAGTTGTTCATTACCTTTCCAACTTCGGAAGGATTTCTGATTAATTGGGGCGCCAAACACTGTTTGAACTGTGTCAAACAACATACTCTCAGGGGTGCTCCTTAACTCCTGTACTATCTGATAGATGGTTTTCCCATTGTCGAAGTAGATATGGTTATTCGGATGTTTAGTTTTGCAGCCAGCATGTCGCTCAAACTCGTAAGCATTGAGCACCTAACGTACATTCCGTACAACCTATAAGTTCAATGTCAACAATGTACCTAAGAAAAGTTGGAACCAATTCACAATTTACCTTGGAATAATTACACGACTGACAGCCACATAGATAGCCAGAACCTTTTATAATGCCGCGGAGTTCCTTGTCACATGAAGCATGAGTCAGTAAACAGCAACATTACTGGAAAAAGTGTGATTTTTGTTGTTGATATTTACCTCCCGAGACAAGGAAACATACTTTACAGGGACACCGTCAAGCATACCAGTCGATATCAAGCTCCTCACATTCGAAGGGAAACTGTTTGGAGCCTCTTTTTTAGAAGCTTTAAGTTCCGGTTTACTCTTGGAAGCAGATTCAGGTTTTAATTTAGCTATACGAGGGGTACTTACAGCTGCATTGCCATTCGATGTGTCCGAATCTCTTTGAACTGCCGTTTCTAATGTTTGAACAGACTGAATGTAGGGTGATTCGTAACAACTAATGGACCTGGCCACAGGAATAATATCTCGTTCATTGGGGAAGCCGCCAAAAGAGATAATGTTGGCCTCCCCCTTGTTATATGCATCAGCAATAGACACAGTAATATCATCCAACTTATCATAGGGCTGCTCCATAGACGTAAAACTAGTGTCATTTAGTCTAACATAAGCTTGACTGGAAGCTAAATTACTGTTGTTTTCCCCATGGTAATCACGCCCCTTGAGTGCATGCATACCACTATCACAGTCTTTAACCTCATTAACTTTGACTTTCCTAATTCCATTATAGGTTAGACATGTTTCAGGATCTTCCATAGTATGAGAGATGGACAAACCAGCAGCCGCAGACACATCTCCAAATTGCTCATCTAATTCTAAACCCTTCTTTGGCGAGATGACCCTCTCATTGAAATCGACAGCCCTTGTCGTTTCAGATCCAAATAAACGGTCAATGAATTGGTTTGGGACAGACTGGAAACTGGGAGAGTTGTCCCAAGGAGCAGCATTTTTATTTAGAAACCCTGATGCTGATTTCCCATTTGGTGGTTGGACTGCT
>JAYMTH010002120.1:0-13211 GCA_036897465.1 Pelargonium australe
TGGTCAAAATAAAAGTTTGGGTACTAAATTGGGTATTGGACCAAAGTTTGGGTACTAAAAAAACCTTTATCCCTTTTATTTATTTAGTATTTACAGTAACGTACTATTGTCATTTTATCATTTGCCTTCTACCTTATTATAATAATGTGAGCTTTTTGACTTTCTGATACTAACTTTACCGTTTATTTTCATTGGCTTCTTCTACTATTCTAATTTATTGTAACTTATGTTTCTAAGTTCTTCAGTTTCAACTCAAGACTTTTTAATTGAGTTTGACCTTTTTTTATACATGTAAAAGAAAAACTAATGCATTGTATACCACATTACATAACAATCCTTGAAGGAGGAGAAATGCTTGATTGAAAGAACTGAATCGAAAGTTTTATGAGATGAATGCATGATGAATTTCTTTATAGGGTGACAAAGAGGATAACTATACTGCCAACTTTTCTACCATCATTGTGAAAAAACATACGATTAAAACTTCAAGTTTATACGATTAAAATTGAGAGAAACCAAAGTTCGAGTACCAAGTGAGTGATTCACATATCTAAATTTGCGAAAGAAGTTGAACGATATCAACAACAAGTTTATACCTGATCGAGGAAGAAATTGCACCTCACTCATGTAGCAGTTATCTTATCCAAGTTTCAAGAAATACAATACATATCAATCGCGGATGATTGTCATAAGAGTTTCCCAACATATCATAGAATTCCCCTTCTTGAAAATACGATTTGACCCAAAAGATGTCGAACCATATCTTTCCAAACGGTACATATAATTTTTAGTGGCAAGATACGCTTTCTTGACAAAAAAAAGGGTAGGTCTTTGCAAACACGAAGTGGTCCTCTATTTCGTGCTTTGGTGAGGTAACCAACCGGCACGAAAGCACTCAATATAGAACTTATCTACATGATCAAGCGATTAGTAGGTCATCTCAGCTTGTGATTGCCTCTTTTTCCCATCCACAAGAGTTGAGACTTGAGATTCCTTGCTTCTTCCTATAGTAATATAAATGAAATCTTCTGTGTTTTGCCAAAAGCCAAAACTCAGCATTTATTCAACACAGCTGTATTTTCACAACTTATTTAGTATAGTCAATATGAGAGAAAAAGAACCATTATTACACTATAAAGACTCGAACTCCTGATCTCGCGGCCATGATTTTATCACTATTAAACCTGCTACATCCCCACCCCACAAGGTTCTCAGTTTCCTTTACAAGACAAAAGAAAATAGCATCAGATCCAGGGTGACCACATTCATGTTGCTCTGCTACTACTACTTTCCAAACAAGTAAATGATGCCTGAAAGCTCCGTCTTACCCGACGAGTGTACCAACTAGAATAAATGCAGTGCATCTAACTTATAACATATCAGCCCACGGACGTATGATCATTTTCATCATCACATTAACACTGTTCCCAGGGTCTAGGGACCAATTCCGCTATCCAATCTGTCACCCATAAATGTAAAATTGTAAAGGATAGTACAAGTTCAGGGTTTGAAATATAAAATCCAAGAACAAGACTTGTGATACATAGATAGTCTAATTCACATTACAAGTGTGATGATGTATATGACCAATTATCTCTTGCTTCAAAAAGATAAAAGTAGTATCGTGATTATGGTAAAGGCATTCAAGATGTCGAGATTAATACAAGTCAGTGAGTTTATAATATGGGGTATGAAACTCACCTGAAAAGGAATATAATCTGGTCCATGAACAGGTGCAGAAGTAATCCGAATCACATTACTGATCGAAATTGTCTTGTATATGTGTTGTGAAAATTCATCCCTGCAATCATGCATAGAATATTACAAACTGATATCATCTCTAAATTTCCAGACTTTCCATGGACCAGGTAATGAGTGAGCAAAGGTTGACAGACATATGTACCTGCAGGCCAAAATTGATGGCATTAATTTATGATGGTACATTCCTTCGTCAACATTGCATATATCCTGATAATTGGCAGAACCGGACCAAATGGCTCCTTCCAAGCAATCCCTCAATTCACGTCGAACATTATACTACAACAACAATGGGCATATGAGGTTGCACTCCCTTGTATAATCATAGCAGAATGTTGCTCCTTTCTGTTCGGTATCTATTCCTCACAGCCCAACATCTCGATAAAATTAACAGATGACACTGTAACAACTAGAGTAATATCACTCATCTTCAGGTGGTCCACAGTAAGTTTTGCCACTTTAGGCAGCTTTAACCTTCTTGGCAAGAGTGTCAGCCACAGATTCCATGACTATGACAACATTCACAGCTGTCCATGTTTGACCACTGATATAAAATAGCAATCTTAATTGTGAGCACGTGTAACGTTGAAATATGATCTACGAAGCACTCACTGTTAGAGACAATCTAAGATTTGAACATTAACTGAAATTAATAGCTAGAGCACAGCAGTAAGTAGTGTGTATATGGTTTCCGTTAAACCAGTAAGAGAAACCCTTTCGTTGGCTGCTGCCAAATCCTACTCAGTCTCTTCAAATGCATCTTTTCAACCCGACTTCATTTGAAGAGGGAGCAACCCCGCTATCCTAAAGATTGCCATTCCAGTATTCCCACCAGTCAAGCTAAGGAAAGATGGAACAATGCGAGAATGCACTGATAACTCCACATGCAACTATATTTAATTTAGAAAAACCCATTCTGATTCCAGCTTCCTAGTGCGTAAGTTTAATTTCATAATTGAGCATATGATGAGTAATAATTAATTAACAAAGATACCATGCTGTGCATAAATTAGTTTAGGATGTGTGTACCTCACAATACAAGTAATAACTCGTACGATATGCTATAAGTGGAAATAAAATAATATGAAAAAGGGTAAGAGTCTGGTGAATTAACGTAGTAGAAAGGCTCTCAGGTGACCAAGAAATGTTACCCTATACAGTCAGAATCGAGAATGCACTGCGAGTAAGTCATCAATATTCTCGGAACCTTTCTCGGTAACACAGCTGATAACTCCCTTTGGAAAACCAGCCAAGTGAAACCAATGAACCATGTGAATTGCAGCTCTGCACCCTAAAAGGAATAGAAATAAAAGTTAATTCACTTGACCCATATATAATCAAAACTTATTAAAATCATTACATTGAGAGTTAACTGAAAGCTGAAACCAGACGCAACCGCTATACATAGACAAAGTGTAACAATTTGAGTATCAAGTATTTAATGCACACCTAGGTTTGGGGCTTAGCCATAAGTACGTTTCGATCAATAAGTGCAGGATCAATTTTTTAAACAGCAAGCAAAAACCTATGGACATGGTTGCATACATCATTTCAAATTCAATCAACACCAATGAACATGCTTTGGGAACTAATGTGCCGTAAATACAAACTCATAGACAAGAAAGCTAATTGGGAGACAAAATGAGGCGGGAAACCACATTGTGGCATGTTCCTATGCTACTAATTTGTGTCCATAATGGTATCCGTAACTTGATACGGAAGGACATTGCTGCAGAAACCTCGGAGAGACTCGAACCCGAGACTCATTGGGAATCCGAAGTGGTTAAACCACTTAGCCCAACCTGCTTCGGTAGGAAAGAAATACATATGTACTTACACACACATATATAAATAAATTCACTAATCAGCCTACAATTGCAAAGA
This sequence comes from Pelargonium australe, assembly GCA_036897465.1. Taxonomy (NCBI): domain Eukaryota; kingdom Viridiplantae; phylum Streptophyta; class Magnoliopsida; order Geraniales; family Geraniaceae; genus Pelargonium; species Pelargonium australe. The sequence goes on from JAYMTH010002120.1 coordinate 3,643, forward strand.
ATCTTCATGGCACTTTCCTTCATACTATCTCCAAACACTTGTGCACAGCGAAAATTGACTAAAAACTCATCAATCAATCAATCCACCATTTGAGCAGAAAAAAGAAGAAGAATCAATAAATAAATAAATCACCTAAATAAACTGTAAGATTTCCAGATAACGTCATTGAAATGAAAATGTTTTGTAATCTTTGTTACCTTTGTAGCCAAAGCTTGCTGAGCTGATGAGACCACTCCTCTGTGATTTCCGTGAAGAAGACGAGGATTAAGAGAGAGAGAGAGAGAGAGAGAGAGGTTGGTTGGGCTTGGGCTGTTGCAAGCCCATTGGGCTGAGCTACGTGAATGAATTTGGGCCTCGGTCTCTCCAGAAATTGATTTTAAAATAATAATAAAACCATCCAATCAAAAACACCCACATCATCACTTGTACACGTGTTGTACTTCCATTGGCTCTGAACTCGTCATCTCCGAAATAGAAATATTCAGTTACAATGACCCGGCCACATCTCCGTATAGTATAGCACACACAGCGAGAAGGAGTCATCGTCTCCGATCGAAGTATTTGATCGTAGATCGGAAAATCCACCGGTCAAATCGTGGCGTCGTCAGGTCCGCAACCAGCAGCCCTTTCGAAGAGAAAGACCACTGCCTCCTCTTCTTCCTCGCCGTCGACTAGAATTATCTACAGGGAGGCTTCCGGTAGACCCTACCACTCTCATCTTCCTTTCTGGCAACAGAACTGGTTCATTTCCCTTCTCTTCCTCATGGCTATCGGATTCTTTTCTCTCGCCGTCTTCCTCTTCATCGGCCTTGATCTCGACCACTTTTCCTCCGCCTCTGCCGCCCCTGCCAAGGAGGGCGTTGAGGTCTGTCTTTCACATTTCTTTCGATTTTGTTCATGTTGTGGTTTGCTCCGTGTTTGAATGATTTTGCTGAATGAAAATTTTAATTTGTTCTTGAATCTGGATGGAGAGGAGCTTCTTTGCAGCCAATCAGTGTCGTATTTTCCTATGCCTTGAAGATGAAATTCTTTATTTTCTTACATGGAACTCAAAATGTACTGCTTATGTTTGTCTAGAAATGAGCTCATCCGCTTTTCTCGAGCTCCAATTCTCTCTGCATGTATGAGTATTTATTATTAAGATGAGACGTGTTTAGGTTTATCTATCTCATTTCGTTCTTTTTAGCAGATTACTTATGGTTCGGTTCTTAAGCTAAAGCACGAGAAGACTAAGTTTCGGCTTCATTCTCATGATGTGCCCTATGGTTCGGGTAGCGGTCAGCAATCTGTTACTGGTTTCCCCCAAGTTGATGATGCTAATAGCTATTGGGTACTTGCTTACTCTCTATATAACATGATGTCCTCTTTAATTTTATTGAACTTTTTATGGATGTTTGTATTAGTTGCATTTGTGTTGTTGCTGCTAAAACAGAAGCTAAAGCAAAGGAAATGTAAGAGTTAAATATATTGCTGATATAACTCTAGTCCAACATTCTGTAATGCAAAATTACAGTCTTTACGAAGAAGTCCTGGAAGCGTTGCTTGAATATGTTTTTGTTGTGGTTCATATTCTAACACTAAAGCTTGTTATTTAATGTAATTGTTAGTATTACCATTTTAATTCTAGGCAAGCATAGTATTGCATTTCTTTCAAGTCATGTGATTGAAACCTCTACCCATATTGTACTTAATAAATTTCTTGCTCCTTATAAAAACAAACAAAATCTTATAGGGTTTACTATCTGGTGATGATTCAGAAATGCAGTATGAAGAAATCATATCCTTGAAGTAGGAGACATTCTAAAAAATGTTTATTGTATTAGTTGTTTGAACCGCACATATTAAATTTATGCCGTTCAAATTCTTTCATTGACGCATAGGGAGCCCTGAAATTGTTTTGACAGAAGATCATGGATTGGAATTTGGTGTTCTGGGTGATCCCCAATATTAAGCACATGTCCTGCTGGCTTATACCGTATTTTTCTTACTCAGATCATTAGTATATGCTCTTGTGTTTTTAGTTTTTTGGAGTGATATATCTGAAATACATTAAGAAAATGGGGCTCAAAGTATTCGTAAAATTTGGATTATTTGACATTCGATTGAGGAATTCCCTTCTAGTTGTTTGTTACCATGCTGATTGTAGCTAAATTTGTGTTGTTTTCTAGCTGGGAAACTCTAATAAAAGGATTCGTCTTTGCAGATTGTTCGGCCCGAGCTAGAGACATCTGCCAAGCAAGGTGACAGTATTAAAAGTGGAACTATTGTACGGCTACAACATATGAAAACTAGAAAATGGTTGCACAGCCATCTGCATGCGTCCCCAATATCAGGCAACTTAGAGGTTTGTTTGGAAATTCCTGCTCCTCTCGAGTTCTTAATTTTTTTAGCTTTCATATGGAGCTAAGAGATGCATATATTTCAAACTGTTCACAATGATTGTGACTCTCTCCTTCAATGGAATGAAGGTTATATCTGTCACTTTGAAATTTATGGTATTAATGCTCCTCTTTGACTCATGTCAAAGAATCACACTAGAATTTTTCTCTTTGACTCATGTCAAAGAATCACACTAGAATTTTCTTGTCCATGTGTTTAGTTAGTTTTCTAGAAATGTTCCAAGTCCCAATGTCTTGTGAGCTCCAATTTTTGGTGAGTCCCTGTAGTTTGTAGCACACCATTTAGTGGAGACCCCATACACGTATCAACGTGTGATTAGTTGTAGATGACATGGGGTGCACTTTGGGGCAATCGTGAGCTTTGATTATAGCTTCCTAGACGCGCCTCCAGTGCGATTTGGGCAAGTGTCGGAACCTGTACTGCCCTCCAAGCATGGTGGGCCGGAATGGAGCTCCTAGGAGCGCCTACCGCTTCGGGTAGCGCCCTAGTGTTCCGTTGTGGCTCTCAAGGCTTCTATGGCCATTGGAGGCGAATCTGGGCAGCAAGTGTGTAACATTGTAGCTTCCCCGGGAGCGGATTTGATTTTTGGAGGCAAGAAGCCTTTTGAGCTCGAGTGCCTCTTTTCACACGAACGTTGTAATGATTTTGCAAAGAGGAAGGTCTTCTTGGAAGCGAGCACATCACTTGATGTTTTGGAGGCTCGTCTTGGGGAGAGGGCCTTGATTGCCTCCTCCGGGAGGCTAAGTGAAAAGGGGGAACATGTGTCTCCTAAGACTTAGTTTCAAATCGGCTCTCAACATCCTCATGACCTGCCTTCATGATGACGTCGCTCTCAGGCACCACACATCTCTTAATCATTTTTTGTTGTGTTTTATGATTTTTCGAGTAGCATCAAGTATGTTTGGTGTGAGTTTTCTTATTGACTTTCCAAATATGGATATCGAGAAAACATATTTAGAACTTGCATAAGAATTCTGATTTTTGACTTGTTTACTATGTGCTGTTTAAGGTTAATAATCATTTTTATTAAATATAACCAATCTTCTTAGCTAATAATTATCTTTCAAGAAGAGGAATAATAGAATCATTCTTTAATTTTAGGTCTAACCTACCTGATTCCTAAACCTGACTTGTAACTTAAGAACATTACCAACAATGTATAAGAAATAAGTGCCCCTTATAATATTTTGTGTTCAATTTAGATTCTAATTCTTGAACGACTGAATTATTTTAACCTTAGCTGTAGCAAATGCCAAAATGTGTAAAGACTTCATAAATTATATGATATGGTCAAAGCACGTATTTGTTCTTATATGCCGTGAACTGTTTGATTTTTTGTGTTTCATATGATTCCTTTATGAAATGGAGACTCAATGAAATGGGCAAAATACCAATGAATTATTCTGAGGCATGGCATGCATTCTGTTAAATTGTATATCATGAATCATGTTCACAAAATGAGTTTATCAATGCCTAAATGGAAGCTATAAATTATAACATTGTTTGTATTCATTTTATAGCTACGTAAAAGTTTTGAAAACTGTTAAGTAAAACTCTGTTGGGTTGTAGGTTAGCTGCTTTGGAGGAGAACATGAATCTGACACAGGGGATCATTGGAGGTGTGAGGCCTTTATTACATTTTTTCAAAATTCTTTACTCCTATCTTACAAGATCTCTGTTTGGTTGTTACTTCATGTCGGGGCTATTGTACTTCTGTTGTTACCTAATTTTGGGGGCTATTTTCCATAGGCTTACGATTGAAGGTAGTGGGAAGACTTGGAAGCAAGACCAGAGGGTTCGGCTTCAACATGTAGATACCGGTGGCTACCTACACAGCCATGACAAGAAATACACCCGGATAGCTGGGGGTCAGCAGGAGGTGAGAACTAAACATATAATCCCGTGTAGTCAAAGTTATAGTAGCCTTATGACATTGATGTTGCCTACACAATATTATTTTGGTTGTACATATAGTCTCCATACCCAATTCTTTTGCTGTTAAACATATAGGATCCCAACTTTCTGTGTCATCGGTGTAATGCTAACCATGGTAGATACTTTCGAAAGTCAATATGTATTTTTCTTGCATTTTTGGTTGCCGGTTCCTTACATGTTACAATGACTACTCACTCAATATGTAATTGCCACTTGACAACCCATGTTTTGTGTAGGTTTGTGGTGTTCGTGAAAAACGTGCAGACAACGTTTGGTTGGCTGCAGAAGGCGTGTACCTCCCTGTTACAGAGACCAAGTAGAATGTAGTCTGTTTATGATTCATACGCAGTAGAAACAGGTATACATGGGTTTTGGATTCTAGAGTAGCTGGTGCCTCGGTTTCTATGATATAGCTGTAGATGCTCAACTAAATCAAGGAAACAAATTGAATTTGAGCACAGTATTATGCATTAGATGTTTGTTCTATGCATCACGTGGATGCCTTTGTACCCGAGCAATGCTACAATTCATTAACTAATTTAGTAAGCCAACTTAATTACTACCTTTTAGTGAAGGATGGTTTGAGGACAACTCCTGGATGTTCCCAAGCTTTGAAAATGAGGTTATGTTTTTGTTATTTGTTTTGTCCCATGACATTTTGTGATGATTATCAAGTTTGTGCCCAGAACTAAGACATGTTGGGCAAAGTGGTTAAAATACTTTGTATTTTATCTGAGGTCTCTAGTTCGAGCCTCATTGTCGACGATATGAGGTGAGATTTGTTGGGTGGAGTTCAAGTGAAGCTTCCTTTGGGAAGTGAGTAACGTTGTTATTTTGAGTATGATGTTTCTGAAACTAGAAATAATGGGCTGAAATTTGATGTTGGGCTTGCCAATGAATCTGATGGCTCTTTTAAGTTTAAGAAGCTAGTGACCTTCAGGTGAAGGTCACATGCTCTGTCTGTAGGAGAGGAGTCATGAAGATGTGAATCTGTCCTTTTTTTTTTTTTCTTAGTAAAACAAACATAATGGGGTCTTTTTAGAAAATGTGTGTTGGAGTCAACAATTCTATGCTATAATGCATTGGGTTTTGGGGTCATGCTATAGAAAGAACCCAAACAAAACAAAAATAAAATAAAAACTTTAGAAATGGTGTTGGTGTTGGGAGTGTTGACTGGGAAGAAAGACAGTTTCTTCTTATTTCAACACTCACTTAACTTCCCAAGATTTTGTTTCAACACTCACAAAAATAGTGAAGCTCAGTATTGGGTTTCTAGCCTACATGAAAGAAGAGAATGTGCTAATAAATAAAGGCCTCAGGAAGGCCAAACAGTAAGTAAGTTCGGGAACAGATTATAGTCAACCGAGATAATAGTACGAGTACCTGCAGAAGAGTGACGAATAAACGAATGTGTAAAACCGTCCTCTAGTTGTTACTTTTATTTTTATCCCATTTTATTACAATGAATTCATGATTGATGAATAATTGGCATAGTAAAGTGGTGGTGGTGGTGGTGGGTCAATATGAGCCCTAAAAGCAGATTTGTCATGGAGATACTTGCTTTACTTTTCTTGGTAGTCCCCTACAACAACATGCATGGCCACAACCATGATTCCAAAACAAGTGAGCCTTTTATCATACTTTGTTTTGTTTCTATCTACAACATGTCACACTTTTTATTTCCGTCCGCATGTTCCATTTATAAAAAAGATCGATTTCAGTTATAAAAGATTCAGCACACAATTAACCACATTGCCACTCGTGTTTGCACTTTTCAAAGCACACAAAATAGGATACATGAAGTTGATACAAGCTGCGAAGGTGCACAACCATTTAGAGGCACGCATTTACGTGATTCAACCCAACTGCCTACACCCATGAATGACGCTTGAAAGATTTGTACAAACCTGACTCACAATCAAGTCTCATTGAAACTTTCTCGGTACCTTGAACTCGTATAGACAACATCTCTCCTACCATACCTACTTGTTTCAGATTAGTCGGCTGAATATTTTAGAGTTGTTACATCTCATAATGGTCCCATGAAGCAGATTTATGTTCTAATTATTTGAAGAAGTGGACCAGATCTATAGAAAAAAAAAAAGCACATATAGCCACAGCCACAGGTTACATATTCTTGAATTTGGCACCGACCAATACTCCCAAAATGTACAATTTGGTAATGTGATGATGAATAGTTCAATTTTGGAAACGAAGGCACAGTTGAGAAGTTAATGACATGATCAATATTATTTGGGTATCTTCATCTGCAAAATCAACCTCAACCTCGACCTGGTTTTGATATTTTCTGTACGACAAAAATGCATGTTATATAGTAAAACAAACAATACCACCCAATATCTACCAATGTACTCACCGGTAATTAGAGATAATTAAATTGGGTAGTTGCCAATATTAGATATCTAATAATGTGTGGCAAAAGCAAAAATATAACGATAGTTTTTAAAAAGCACATGTATTATATGTACGGCTTGAAAATTCATTAGAATGGACTTATGTATGCAAACGGGACTAATAGGTATTTAGGGCCCACCGTTTTCTAGAAATAATATATAAGCTAGCCGGACTCCTAAAAGATCACACCAAAACCTCTATTGAAAACGAGATCTTGAATTAACAATCAAGCGTTGAAACCTCGCTTTGAACAAAGCCTAGTAGAAAAACTGAAAGCTCAAAGGCGCCTATTAGCTACTAGAATCCGAGTAAAAGAAGGAACACCAATAAGATTTAGTACATTCACTATTGTATTCATTTTAATACATCTACAAATGTTTGTAACTATCTTATCGTTTTATTGCTATCTACGACATATTTACACAAGTGTCCCAAACATGTTTTCAGTTACCAAAGTCAAAGTTTCATACTGAGGTTAAAGTTGGAAAAAGAAATAGAAATGAATCATTAGTACATCTCTTTGACTTTATGCACAAAATTGCATTTGACAGTAAGCTCTTAGTTCAATTTACCTTCTTTTTTTTTTTTTTTTTTTTTTTTTTCAGACAATTACGAAAGAGGGTCCTTCCTTCCTTCCCTCCATTTATATTTGTCGGTGGCCAATACTGTTTAGCTATGTTTTTTATATAAAAATATCAATTAGATTTCAACTCCCAAAATAAAATATATGAACAAAAATTGCTTATACAGATATACTTCAATCAGTTCAATGGTAGTAATTTAATTCAATTGAATAAATGAAAGTTACTACTTGCGTTAGTCAACACGAATTCAATTATGCTAAATTTCAACTAATATAAATTTGCGTTGGGTTTGTGTTATGTCACGGGTTATAACTCAAATTAGTTTAAGACGGTTTAACTTTATACGGATTACTTTAAGACGGAGAAGTAGTATCTCACATTGCTTACATTTTATTGTTAAAATTACTATCAATAATAGAATTGACAAAACACGTGAATCATGGAGAAGAAGGAAGGAGGTGGGGTTTGAGTGCTATATGAATATGAATAATGATAATAATAATAATAATATGAAGGACCACCACATACTCACTACTACTATTCATATTATTTTCCAATCCAACTCTTTATTTCTTGTTACCAACCAAAAATAAGTGAATTATTATTTACATCTATCATTTCAGATTCTACAAATCATATAAAACCCTAACTAATGTGCTATAAATATAATGATAACCATTTGGTTGGAAGCATTAAAATATACCAAAATGAGGAAATACAAAAAGAGGACCATCAACAAACTGAATTCAATGATCCTATTTTTATTATCATTATAGGAAGGTAAAAGACTCAATTTGATTTCCAAATTTTGGTGTTCAACCGAATTTGATTTCTAAACTTTTTATAAACCCAAAATAGTCTATAGAACTTTCGAGTTTTGACTCAGTTTGACCCATATTTTAAAATATTGACCCAAAATGGTATTTACACTTGGAGCTTATTGGGCTAAAAGAAGTTCATTAACCAAATTGAAAGTTTAGGGACCATATTGGGTTTAAAAAAGTTTAGAGACCAAATTGAATCGGAACACGAAAATTCATGGATTAAATTGAATCGAAACACGAAAGTTCATATACTTGAGCACGAAAGTTCAAGCACTATTTTGGGTCTTTTACCTCATATAAATTGTATCCACACTGAGAACTCTTTAATCTTTAAAGGAAGGAAGGAACTACTCAAACCACTCATTAACTTTCTCAACAAACAAACCCTACACCCAACTCTTTCCATTTCTCCATCTCCATCTACACTTTCATTCCCCATAAAAACCTATACTTGTCCTCACCAAAACATAATTAAATAGGACCATGCATTGTTGCTATAATATCATCTACCCACAACTACATTAAACTAATCCTTACACACTCCAACTTAATCTATTCATTTTGCTATTATACTTCTCCCACAAATTTGGCACAACCACATTATTAATTCCTCACTCACCACCCAAATCAGTGTCAACATGAATTTGTTGTACCTTGATTCATTTCATTTTCATCTTCTAGCCTCACAATAATCATATACCCTAAAAACAGTTGGGTGATAAGGTGATTACATAATATCAGATTGCAAGTTAAAACTAATTTCCAAAAAGTAGTGCATATATTTACACCAACACAAACAAAATACTCATCTCATCAAGCCAAAAGACAAAATAAGCTACCTCACAGTGCTATTTTAGTAACGCAACACAAAATAACTAAATCCCACATTCAGCATCACTTAATATTCCTAATATAAATATATATATATATACACATACACCTCGTGGCGGGGAATGGCGTGATTTTTATTTGCAAGACCAGCTCGGGTTCAGATTCAGATTCTTCTTCCTAGCAAGCTCCTTCTCTCTTGATCTGTAAATAGTTAATAGCAAACGAGGTCAATGCATTAACATCACAACGGCTAATTAATACTATACACTACAAATTGCCAAACTAATCTAAGATAATAAAGACGGGTTAATAATCAAATAATAACAACCCACGTTCTCACTGCATAGATAGCATATAAGCATTGCAGCATAAGCCTAGTAAACTTCCTACCTACAACCAAAAGTCAACATTGAAAATGAACCAAGCAGAAAGATTCCTGAGTCCAGCTGAAGAGGAAAAATAAATAACATGATGGTCCTTGTTTCTATGTTAAATCTAAACATCCTGAGCTGAAATCTACAAACCCAGAAGTCAGAATTGAAAATGAACCAAGCAGAAAGATTCCTGTTCCAGTTATAAA
>JAYMTH010002121.1:0-13211 GCA_036897465.1 Pelargonium australe
TATATATATATATATAATACCCTAAATGGACTGCAACATAACCCACCATTAATTTTCTTATAATAGAATATATACTTATTACCTTAATATTATGAAAATTATATTTACTTCATTGGAAGAATAAATCGGACAAATTTCAAGCGTAATCATTTTGCTTATGGGCAGAGTGATTTTTAAACTTATGAAATAGTCGCAACGGCTATGATACACGACTTTTGATGTCATTATATTGAGTAACGTCAATTAAGAGAGCCTGTGTATATATCTAAGTTTTCTAAATTTTGTGTTGCAAATAAGACATGATAACTTTGTTACTTTTTAACTGAAAATAACATTTCTCTATATTATATTGGATTGAAATCAGATCCTCGGACTTTGGTACTTTCATCTTCTTCTTCAAGAAAACCTTGAATCAAAGATTTTTATTTAAGTCACCAATCCAAGTAATTAATTAACACAAATCACGCTTGAAACAAACCTTCACCTAAACACCTTCAAGAATGAGCTCAACTAAAACTAATAAATCAACTCGATCTAAGCATGAATGCTTTGCTTCTCAACTAAAACCAATAAATCAACTCTTGACATGAATGCTTTGCTTCATGAGCTTCTTTCAATGACTCAAGCATGAAGCATCAATGGAAGCTCTATAATGTATATCTAGTAACATATTGACTCATTCATCGGTGAAGACATTGCAAATCCTGGAAAATCTTGCATGTATGATCACAATGTTCAATTCAATTTCAAGGTTCATTTGAACACCTCCCAATTTTTTAAGATTGTGGCAAAATCGATACATTAAAAAATATTACAGGTGATCATTTGAGCGACACATGTTAATATACCATCATTTTTTTTATTGTTTCTTTGGACGGTTTTCAAACCATGGTAAGGCATAGGTAACCGAGAATCGTACGTTTAAAATATTAGTACATTATGAGTTTTGAGACTATGTAACATATGGACACTCAATTGTCAGTTACACGTATTGACAGCTGTTAGATAGCTGACACAATAACATATCGAGGAATTGACTGCGGTTCAAAACTGTAGTCTAAAGGTCCAAATCTGGCTTCTCAGGAGATGCGGTTAAAGCCTTACATTGCGGATAAAATACCTGATAAAGCAAATCAAGATCATTTTGTCATGACAAAGCATTTTAGTTAGTGGTTGTGAACCATTATAATAGACAGAGCTACATTGAGAACATGTGTGTCCTACGTTTATTTTAAGTTCACGTCCTTATGTGTTACTAATATTTTTTGTTCACTGATGAAGAGTAACCTTGAGAATATTCAAGTTTAGAGAGTTCAGCATTGGAATCAACCACTAAATTGTCGGTACATTTCATTGAGAAAAAGAGTAACACAAGTTACAAGTTACATGTTTAATTACCATTTTTAAGTATATAACTTAACCTCAAAACTGAAAATCCGCATGTTTTTGTCAAACTTGGCTAGCGGTTCTTACATGGAGCTCAACGTCTTAAAAAAAACATCCTTAACAGGAACATCCAAGACAGATTTGGTCTGAAGAAAAGACCTAGTACTTGTGTCACTTCTGGTGCTGTTGACAAGCTTGAACCACTGGCTCGCCGGGTCGCACATGTTGTCTTTTTTGAGGCACTTGCATGGATTTGTCACAATGTTGTTGCTGCTAGGGTCTACGTCCAAGCAAACGGCAGTGCCATTGACAACGGTGGACGAGAAATGCATTTTCGAATCCGAAATCGTATCCCATTTCGAGCTTGAGCTGCTGCAGATTATGCCAAACTTTGCTGGCTTCCCCAATTCGGATGCTTGTATGCAAAAATATGTTCCTTTGAGCAATAGGTTCTTTTGTGGTGTGTAGGTCCATGGCTCCGACTCACTGCATGGTCCTAATCTTGGTGCCTCTAGAAATGACTTCCTCAGGATGCACAGGCCTGTTTGTGGGTGGAAAATCACCTTGTGGGGATTGGATTTTGCTAGTCCTGGCCCTGTGTTTAACACAAACAAACATATACGCTAAGTAAAACTCGAAAACAAGGTAATTTATATATAGTACATCGCCATTGAGGAGGCTCGAATACGAGACCTTACAAAAAATCAAAGCGTGTAAACAAGGCTTAGACTGAAATAATAAGTGACCGTGTGCATAGTTTAGCTTTCGAGTTCTCGTATTAGAGATGGGTATTCGGGTTTTGGGTTTTGTTCGGACCGAAAAATACATAACTCAAACACAATTAACGATTCAATCAAGAAACAAAATAAATGGACTCATATAGAAATAATGGGAATGTATTTCACTTTATTAGATGACATCATCTTATTGACATAAATAAGCCTCAACCACTTAAAATTTAACTGAAGTTTTTTTCTTTAAAACTATCAACTATAATATTTAAGTTTTTCGTTGAATTATCGTCTATCGCTACGATGTTAGAGCAGTTTGAGTTTCTTATATATATACACTAGGAGGGATTGTAACATACCTTGAAAAGGAGTTTGGAGTGTGGAAATCCTTTGCAAGAAGCTTGAATTCCTAACATCACACCAATTCCAATCCATAATCCCATAATACTCATTGAGTCCAAACACACCTTCTCTCAAGTAGTAGCTCCCAACATAAGTCCACAAGGCCCAATCCCAGTCAAGCTCAGCTGCCTTGCTAAGAAAGCAACTCATATACCTATTGTCATTCACATTGCTACCTCTTAGGTCCATCCCAAACTCACTAACAAATAATGGGAACCCTTGCTCCAACAAATACCCTGACGCTCTCATCTTGTTCTCCGCCACTCTCCCACATACTTCGTTAGGGTTTCCGGTTTTCCACGAGTCTCCATCTGAGAATCCATACCAATGCATCTCGAATACGAGTTTTCCAGTGAAAGTGAGGTTTACTGGTCGATTTCGAACAAACGATAAGTCCAAGTCGAAGTTGAGACCGGAGAGAATGACAAGCGCATTGGGGTTTACGGAGTGGACTGCTTCAGCTCCCATTTCCATGTACCTAGCTCATTTCGTGAGCAATTCAATGTCAAAAAAATTTATCAGCAATACCAAAAAAATGAGAAAAGACTCGAGTCTGATATCTCAAATTAATCAGTCTAATTAATGAAAGTTATGGAAGGGTGGTATACATACTTGTACCAATCATCGACGTTTTGTTTGGGGCCTCGGAGCTCGTTCCGGAGGCTCATGCCCACCACATTGGGGGTGGTCTTAAAATAGTTAGCCATAAGGGTCAGCCCATTGATCCATTCGTCCGGGTCGAAGTACTTGTCGCCAAAGAAGCCATTGTCGTCGGAGTTGCTGCAACACCAGCCGGGCTTGCTAATATGGTTGTCCAGTATAATCATCAAATTGTTTTTTGCTAGGCTTAACACCACTGCCTGAACAATGATCATCATTTACAAGTTAAAACATTATGATCACTTGTACTGTATTCGAAATTACGCTCTGATTTTAACAATTACTACATTCATTTATCCCCAAATTATATTTTGGTGTGATATAAGTAATTAGGACTTGTTTAGTTATGAAGTATTTTCTCCAATATTTTAAAGAAATAGAAAATATGTTTAGTTGCACAGTTTTCCATTGCGAAAATTACAAAAACTTATTTTTCTACTATTCATTTTTACTTCTCTTATTATGTTTCACAGACAATATATTATGTGTCATGTTATTTATCAATTTAAAATTAATTATATTTTATATAGTTCCAGTTTAGATTAAACTAAATGAAAATAGAAAATGTTACAACTAAACATATTTTTTAACTTTTCGTTACGAACAGAATACTGAAAAACTGAACACGGGTCATTATTTTCTCAATGACTTTAAATGTATCATTTAATTTGTAATGCATTTAATCACATGATAGTTTCCTAAATATCATTATTGAATAATGTAACAAAAACATACCTGAAAAGCTTTGAAGAGTGGAATATCAAGAATGGAGGGGTTGTTGGCCTGGATGCCATTGATGGACTCAACCATGCCAAAGTTGTTGAAGGACTGTCTCACAGTGACAGTGTCCAAAGAGGCATCAGTGGCCAAATAGAGTGGCCATGTGAGTCTCACACAGTTGAACCCTAGGGTTTGTATCTTTTGGGAGATGGTGTCCAATGGCTGCAAGGAGAGCCCCTCAGCCACAATGACATCAAGGTGTGACACCCAATTGACACAGGCCAGCTTCACTCGCCGGCCGGACTGGTCCACGATCCACCGGGAGTTGGTGGAAAGTGGAAGAGACATGGCTAGTGTGGTGTTGAAGAAGAATGGTGATAGAGTGAGAAGAGAGAGGAAAGAGAAGTAGATGAGCTTCTCCATGTTCAAGTTTTTTTAGTTTTGTTGGCTTGGAGATGTGTTGGAATAATGATTGGATTTGGACTATGATTTGGCTAGTAATTTATATCCTAGGAGTTTGCTCTTTGTCACATTTTTCTTCATTTAGAGGTTGTAGTTCAAAAAAAGGGGCATGAACCTCTTTTTGACTATTGTATGAGTACATTAAATTCATGACCATTTGTCATTTGTCAACTAGTTACTTACTTTGTGTTGGAGGATTGGATTTACATTTAAATTATTTGTCTTATTGAGCCTTCTATTCATTGTGTGTGGTTAGTGCATAACACCCAAAATTTGACTTAACAATTAGTACATTTTTTTAGTGTTTTTTTTAATGCATAATAGTCTCTACAATGAATGATAATAGCAGAGAAAGTGTGAAATAGTGATACATAACATTGGGTGTCAATCTGAAAACTCATTAAATTTTTAGAGAATTATAAAGTTATAACTTTTTTTTAAGCACACTATAAACTTATAACATGATTCAGTTGTTTTAGACACTAAACAAATAGTAAAAAAAATTAGTACTGTTATGAAGAGAAACTGACATCTACTTATATAAATTTATATCAGTTGTTTCCTAAACTACATAGTTTAAGAGCTAAATAATAAAATAATACTATGGCGTTTCAACAAAATAAACATTGGCTCGTCAAGTCTTTACTCTTCCTATCCTATCTCGCAAAACATAAGTTTCTGTATCACCGCGGCTCCTTCATCCTTGAAGTAGGAGACTTGTTGCTCTTTTGTTTTAATAATGCCAATCAATAAATTCACATGAAGAAGATCTGTAACAATTTTTGAATCAATTAGATGTTCGATTAATGAATTTATTGATATAAAATTCTTTCTTTCAATTCAATCTTATTTGATATTTATTTTTTTCAAAACGGTGTGATTTTGTTTCACTTTTTTAGCACAATACTACGTAGTATAAGTTTATATAGTCCACTAATGTCCATTTTAGTCTTGTTATAAATAATTCTCTTCCTCTTTAACAGTTTTTTTAATTCATCATTAATCTATATATTATACGGTCTCATAAAATATTTTCACTTTATATCGTGAAATTGATAAATGTACATTTTACCAAAATAAATAAAGGTAAAGGCATAACGGGGGTATGGTTCTCTACGAATGAGTCTATCATAAAAAATTGTAGTCTCTCTCTTTCGTATGCTCCAAGTCCCCTCTTTTATTTTCTTTGTTCGCTAAAACAACTCGGATCTCCGTTCTCGTCAATCTCTGGTTCAGTAGCTCTCATCGTCTTCAATTCTCGTAAGTTTCGCATCAGCTCGCCATAGATCTTCAATTTTTTAACGCCTCTTTCTTTTCTTTGCGTTTCTCATCAGCCAAACGGGCTGCTTGGATATAAAAAAAGAAGACTGAAATTAGGGTTTTTTTTACACTGAAAATTGCCTGGTGTTTGTAAATGTAGATTGTAGTGAAGATTTCGATTGCACTACTGTTGGATCTTTTGCGGTTCTGCTTAGTTTAGCTCAGTGGATAAGCGTAGCATTTACTTAATTTTAATATTTACTCTTTGTTGCTTTAATCCCTTATTCTGATAGTGGATTCCTATGTATAGATGCTATTTTAGTGAAGTTGTGTGTGTTGGTTTGTTTTTAGGTGCTGTGTGAAATTCAGGATGGCCAAGGCAGCTGTGGATGTTCCTCCTAAGGGTGGATTCAGTTTCGATTTATGTAGAAGGAATGACATGCTCGTCAATAAAGGTGTTGCCAAGCCTCCGTCCTATCGCAAGACGGGAACCACCATTGTTGGTTTGATCTTTCAGGTATGTACACAACTTTATCATTTGGCAATTTGGAGGGTAGATTGGTTGTAAATAAAGTGAATATGTTCATGTACTGAGACTGTGATTCTTTAATGTTAACAGTTTGTTGCACTGTGAAATAACCCATTTGTCGTTAAGATAGTGTCTTCTACTTTCAAATGTTAAGTAGTTTAATATAAATCTACACAATTTCTATGAGCCTTCTTAACAAGCTCTTGGTTAGAACCTTCGGGTACAATTTGTTTTCCATATGATGACTCTGATTTTAGTTGAGCTTCCTTGTTACAACGCATGGAATTTTAATATCAATCCCAATAATTCATTTAGATTCAACTGCAAATGCGTCTTAATTAGTCCTGTTCATATTGATACTCATTGTTCTTCAATTGGAAAGGGTAAAAATGGTCTCACTGTTTTCATTGCTATGACTAGTCCATAATCTCTTGAAATGTTTCGTATTTTCTTCAGAGGAAATTTATTTGCATTCACTAATATCATAGAGTTTCATGATTTTCTTCCAGGATGGTGTTATTCTTGGAGCAGATACAAGAGCAACTGAAGGACCAATAGTTTGTGATAAAAATTGTGAGAAAATTCACTATATGGCTCCT
The DNA here is from genome assembly GCA_036897465.1 of Pelargonium australe. Taxonomy (NCBI): domain Eukaryota; kingdom Viridiplantae; phylum Streptophyta; class Magnoliopsida; order Geraniales; family Geraniaceae; genus Pelargonium; species Pelargonium australe. Next base: position 6,750 of record JAYMTH010002121.1, read on the forward strand.
AACATTTATTGCTGTGGAGCAGGGACTGCAGCTGATACAGAGGCAGTTACTGGTATCTTCAAGCTTTACCATTCTCTCTATTTTATATCAATACATGTTATGCTTGTGTCATTGTAAAGTTTTAGTGCATTTGGATACTATAACATACGTCGTGTTTTTGTGATGCTTGTCTCTTTAGACATGGTCAGTTCTCAGCTGCAGCTACATAGGTATCACACTGGTCGAGAATCAAGGGTCGTGACGGCACTTACTCTTCTGAAGTCTCACCTTTTTAAGTAATTATATTTTTCTGACTGATTTCACTTAGCAACATTGGAGATTTATGTGTAGCCTAACTGTTTGATTTCATATTTAGCTATCAAGGCCATGTTTCAGCTGCTTTGGTGCTTGGTGGAGTTGATGTCACCGGACCACATTTGCACACTGTGAGACAAATTCTGCCTTTTCTGTATGGAGTCTTTTTTTTATGTGTCTGGTACTGACTTTCATTTCACCTTGTTTCATTGGATAGATTTACCCTCATGGATCCACAGATACTCTTCCATTTGCCACGATGGGTTCTGGTTCCCTAGCAGCAATGTCTGTTTTTGAGTCAAAGTACCGCGAAGGATTGACTGTAAGTGGGCACATTATGGTTTTGCCTTTAATTTATTTAGTCCTTAATAAAAGGATTATTAAGCAACATATGTTCAGAAGTCTGAAGGAACTCTAAGCACATTTGCTCTCTGCAGAGGGAAGAAGGAATTACTTTGGTAGCTGAGGCTATTTGCTCTGGAATATTTAATGACTTGGGAAGTGGAAGCAACGTGGATGTTTGTGTAATAACTAAGGTGTGTTGATTCTTCCCAAGATTTTCCATTTTCTATTCATATTGTTTCTTGGCAACTATCCCTTATTTGTTTTGGCTGCGTGCTGGTACAGGGACACAAGGAGTATCTGAGAAACCACATGTTGCCGAATCCCCGCACTTATGTCAATCCAAAAGGATTTACGTTTTCGAAAAAAACTGGTTAGTGACTTCTTTCTCAGCATGATTTTTGCCTTCCTAGCTCTACCTCTAGTTGGATGCGTGAGAGTGAAATGACCTATAGATTATAAGTTTATAACAAAAAGGTAGTATTTTGTGAGTCATTTGTGAACTCCAAGTTATACCAGTTTTTATCCGTCCATTTTAGAACTGAAAATAGATAGGGTCTCTTCCTTCTAAAAACTGATTCTAGAAAGTAGTTCAACATATGTGGTTCAGTTTTGAACCAAACATGTAACGACAGTAACATAGCCAGGTATTCCTAAGGAGGAATGGGGTGCAATGCATAGCAATGATTTACAAGTTCAATGCTGAATGGGTTAAGTTTGATCCATGGATCTATTAAGCCTCAGTTCTTGCTTAAAGATTAAGATGGAAATTATGCCTCAGTTGGCCAACACTAATGGAACCCAATTTTCTTTCAAAAAAAGAAGAAAAGAACCCAATTTAAACACCATACTTTGATCCATATTCTCTCTCTTTCAACTTTCTTGTGATTTATAACCCAAAACTTCCTACTCAGTACAGAACTCAACTACGAGCACTGAGTATAACTATAATATCTTGACAGTGGTTTGGGGTTGTGATTTTATGTACAATATCTTGACAGTGATAGCTCATGCCATGATGGCGTGAAATTTCAGAAATTGTCAATGTTGTATGCCTTTGTCTAAATTGGTTTTTATTGAAGGGTGTATTATGCATGAACTATTACATGATCAGCCCGCCTTGTAATATTTTTGGTTCATTTATGCATACTCTTATGCTATATCATGTAATGTGGTTGCAGAGGTCCTCATGACAAAGGTTACGCCCTTGAAAGAAAAGGTGGAAGTGATTGAAGGAGGCGATGCTATGGAAGAATGAGTTTCTCTAGTTTAAGCTGTCCTCTTTTATAGGTTCAATATCTTGGATTTTATGCTCTAGATGGCAGGTGTTATGTTTACATTCTGTTGGGTAAATTACAGACTTCCTCTGAGCTATTTGGATAATGCAAGGAGATTTTCTGAAATTACATTAACTGTTCTTTTTTCAGAATTTTCTTGCATATTACATGCCAAACATACATTTTGTGTTTTGCTTCGCAAGTTAGTGTGCTTCCTTCTAAAAAATAGATTCGAAGCACGGGGTTTCAATTTCTAGAAGTTTCACCTCCAGCATGAGTTTAAGAGATAATTCACGTGTCTGAGTTTTTATAAGAGAAACTCCTTGAATGTGATTGGTGGAGAATATTGTGGAGCAGATTCATGAACTTTGGACATGGATTGGGTTATGTGAACCACGGGACGTCTTGGATGGTCCACAGACCATGAGTCGGGTCGGATGTTCTATGTATTCATTTGGGTCAAACCAGATCGAATTGGGCTGAAACATGCCAAGATAGATTGCCTGGGTTGTGCAGACCTTGAACACGGTTGTGCGTTGGCAACACAGCCAAGTTAATTAGGTGTGCAGCTTCTGGCATAAAGAGTAAAGACTAACAGCACTCAATTTAAACACAACACTATATTCATATATTTTCAATATAGCACCCTTTATTCATGAAGAATAGCTCATGCTTTGGTTGGTTTGAACAAAAGGTTATGTTTTGGAACTTCTGGTGCTGTCAACAAGCTTAAACCACTGGCTTGCTGGGTCGCAGCTTTTATCGTCGTTCAAGCACTTGCAAGGATTCGTAACAATATTGTTATTCACCGGATCCACATCCAAGCATACGGCAGTGCCATTGCCAACAGTCGATGAAAGATGCATCTTTGAATCCGATATCACATCCCACACCGAGCTTGCGCTGCTGCACGTCGTACTAAACTGTGCTGGCTTCCCCGAATCAGCTGCTTGTATGCAGAAATTTGCTCCTTTCAGTATCAGGTTCTTCTGTGGTGTGTAGATCCAGGATTCAGATTCAGTGCAGGGTCCCAATATTGGTGGCCCTTCAGATGAATTCCTCAGGAGGCAAAAACCTGTTAGTGGATGGTAAATCACCTTATGCGGAGTGGCTTCTGGTAGTCCTGGCCCTGCATTTAACACAAACGTCTATACGTTAGGTTTGATAAATTGGGACATATACCAGACACTCAAAACGATGTAGTTTTCGTGTATAATAATGGATCGTGTTTAATTGCATCGCGATATCATGATGTACCATACCTTGGAAAGAAGCTTGAATTGAAGAAATCCTTTGCAAGTAGGTTGGGTTTCTGATATCTTTCCAATTTGATTGTAACACACCGAAAGTCTCATCCTGTCCCTTAACCCCAAATTTCACATAGTAGCTCCCAACAAAGCTCCACAATGCCCAATCCCAATCTAGTTCAGCTGCCTTGCCAAGCAAGCAATTTATATACCTATTGTCATTCACATTGCCACCTGTTTGGTCTATACCAAACTCACTCACAAATAGTGGGAACCCTTGCTCCAACAAATACCCTGATGTCCTCATCATGTTGTCCCCCAGTCTCCCACATACTTGGTTAGGGTTTCCATTTATCCACGAGTCTCCGGCTGAGAATCCGTACCAGTGTGCCTCGAACACAAGTTTTCCGGTGAAGCTGAGGTTCACTGGTCGGTCTCGGATAAACGATAGGTCTAGGTCGTAGTTGAGACCGGAGAGTATGACAAGTGCATTCGGGTTTGCGGAGTGGACCGCTTCAGCTCCCATTATCATGTACCTAAAACATAGTTGTGTTTATTAACGAAAAACATGTACATCATATACATACATTACAATTTTGAATATCTCAGGGTTGGAAAAATTGGGTGATGACACGTGACGTGATGTGAATTTAAGTAGACTTGAATTAAACATAATTAGATTTGTGTTGATTAACTCAATCTATTTAATAATCAGGTTGTGTTTGTGTGTCAAACCCGCCTAACTCATTTAGTTAAACAGATCGTGTAATTTGTTTATTGACCCAAGTACAAAAATGTAAAATTTTAAACATATGATGTATAAAATCATTTGTATAAATTAAATGGTTCAAATATATCGGGTCATGTGGGTCAATATCAATCCAATTATTTAAACGTGTTAACGAATCATGTGGTGTCAACCTGTTCGTATACGTGTCTTCTCGTGTTATTTAACTCGTTCATTACAAGTCAATTGTTTGGATTGACATCTTAAACAAAATATTTAAACTTTCAATTTAACACAAACACGATCCGTGAATTAAAATTGTTATACTAAATCAAATTAGTCAGTCTAATGAACGCTATGACATGGATGGTATACATACTTGTACCAATCATTGACGTTTTCTCTGGGGCCTCGGAGCTCATTCCGGAGGCTAAGTCCTACCACATTGGGGTTGCCCTTAAACATGGTGGCCATTCGGGTCAACCCGGTGATCCATTGGTTCGGGTCGAAGAACTTGTCGCCGAAGAAGCCATTGTCGTCGGTATTGCTGCAACACCAGCCGGGCATGCTAATATGGTTGTCCAGTATAATCATCAAATTGTTTTTGGTAAGGCTTGACACCACTTCCTGAAAATTTCATATATTTATTAACTTCAAAATAAATTGTGTGAAAGTTGTAATTGTCAAACCTCACTACTATTTTTTCTTAAACCTATTGCATGCTAAAAAGTATTGAAAGTCATGTGTGATGTTTTTATATTATTTATAGAGTTTGTCTTTTATGCCAATATTGCCTAAAATAAGTTGAAATTAACGCTATGTAATTTATTACATTTTTCTAAATAATGATTTCATTTATTTATTAGTTAACTAGTATGAATAGGTAAAAAAACTATTTTATCACTTTCATCTGCAAGCGAGGATAGATTCCGACAGATTTGTGGGATGGATTCAGAAATATTTACACAGTTTAGACAAAATTATAGAACAATGAGAAAAATGTTTTAAATCATTAGAGTATATTAAAAAATTCAACTTCCAATGGGGGATAAATTTAAAAAAATAATAAGGATAAAAATAAAAATCATTAAAAAACATGATAATTTTCAATAACTAAAAAAGGTTTACCCCTTTTCCTTGATCCAGATTATTTTTCCCACAAATTTTCCAAATAACTTAGTTTGCTTCATTAGTTTAGAAATTGGCAACAAAATATACAAAATTCTTATCTAATGCACCTCTAAATTATAAATGGTGCACAAAGTTGGGGAACATCAAAACCTCAATTTCTATGATTTCCTTAAAAAGATGCATACTTTCAAATGCGTGTTGAATTATATGTCGTGTGTCAACATGAAACTTCTCATTTTCAGTTAAACTACACAACTCATGAACACAATAATTAATGATTAGAAATGTCCCACTTCAACACTTGTCATTTTCCATGCAATTAATCACACAACACTTTCCTAATAACTTTCCTTTTTTCCTGAATAATGTAACAAAAACATACCTCAAAAGCTTTGATGAGTGGAAGATCAACAATGGAGGGGTTATTGGCTTGGATGCCAGACAAGGACTCATTCAAGCCAACATTCATGAAAGATTGTCTCACAGTGGTTGAGCTCAAGGAGTCATTAGTGGCCAAATAGAGTGGCCATGTGAGCCTCACACAGTTGAACCCTAGGGTTTGTATCTTTTTGGATAGGGTGTCCAATGGCTGCAAGGAGAGACCCTCAGCCACCACCACTTCAAGGTGTGACACCCAATTGACACAGGCCAGCTTCACTCGCCGGCCGGACTGGTCCACGATCCACCGGGAGCTGGTGGAGAGTGGAAGAGCCATGGCTGGCGTGGTGTGGAGGAACAAGGTTGATAGAGTGAGAAGAGAGAGGAGAGAGAAGAAGATGGTGAGCTTCTCCATGTTTTGGTTTTTTGAGTCTTTTTTTTTTGTTGGTTTACACTATGAAGTAACTAGTAATTTATATATGGAGATTGTTACATTTTGGTACCTCAATTATACATATTATTTCAAATTGGTACCTAATTTAATTTTTTTTTTATATTTGGTACTCAATCTATTGGTATCAAATTGGAACGATAATAATAATTACCACGTAGAAATAATAATCAAATTAGGTACCAATTTAGAACAATATGTATAGTTAAGGTACAAAATTGAAACGATATTAATAGTTTGAATGCCAAAAAAACAAAAATTAAATTAGGTATCAATTTGAAACAAAATGTTTAGTTAAGTACCAAAATAGAACAATTTATATCCCTGGTGTTTACATTTTTTCCTTTTGAAGGTTATATATGGGTATAAAAATAAAACCTTTTTTATGTACTAAAGTGTGAAGTTGATGAACCCAATTGTCATTTGTATTTTGTCAACCAATTCTGCACTTTTGATTGGCTTTTTATGGAATCCAATTACTTTTGGGTTTTTGTTTGTTTTATCTTATAACTAGTTATAAGATGGTTCATGAATCATTTAGATGTTAATCCACTGTAAGAGTGAAGATAATTAGTAAGTTACTATATATATAATATATATTAAGAATATGTAAGT
>JAYMTH010002122.1:0-13210 GCA_036897465.1 Pelargonium australe
TTATATAGTATTTAAATTATGTATTATATTCTAATTTAACTCATGTCTAACTTCTTTTTGGTAACTTTCATATTTTATTCTACTTTCAGACAACTTCAACCAAACAATATCAAAATGGTCATGGACAATGAATAAACCACATAGTCATACTACTTTCGATTGAACAATTTACTTTAGTTACTATCAAAAAGTGAATCAAACTCATATGTACATTAGTTGGCCGTCAAATATGTTGACGTGACATTAAACAATAAAATAAACAATGAGAAAATACAGATGTCACCTCTCAACTAAACAATTTCTATTAAGAGAACCCTGAACTATTTTTTATAACTTTAGGCTCCCTGAAATATGCATAACTCATTCTGTCAGTTAAATTTATCGGAAATTGATCATTTCTCATCATGTGCACTTGACTTTCAAAAAATTTAAAATGACAAATTTGTCATTCTTCTTCATTACTCAAGAACATGTGTATGAAGGTTCGCCGAAAACTTTAAACCTTCGCCGGTAACTTCATAGTATCACCGGAAACTTCAAATTATCGCCGAAAACATCAAACTATCGCCGGAAAGTTCATACTCTCGCTGGAAAATTAATTAACTTTTTGTCATGTAATATTTGTTTTGATTCATTAAACATATGAACAAAGTGGAACAAATTTAAGCAAAAAGAAAATTGATACAAAGGAAACATAACATAAAAATCAAATTAAAGAAATGAAATGAATTAATATGTACTCAAAAAACAGAACCTAAATACCTTAAGAGACACCAACTAAGAATACAACAATCAACAAATGAAATGAACTAATCATAAAAACCCAGTAAAGCAAAACAAGTTAAGCCAACAAAATCAAATCAAACTAACACACACAAAAATCAAATCTCAAACACAAATGAGCAAAAAAAAAGAAAAAAAAAACAGTAGCTTAGTGAATAAAGCACACAAACCCACAAAACCAAAATAAGCAAAAACCACAAAATCACACCAGAAGCGCAGATCCGCACCATAGAGATTCCAAACCATTAATTTTTTCCCAATCTGGAAAGACACATTAGCATCCACACAACCTTGCTTCGCCTGTTCTATGCTCATATCTTGCGCCTCCATAGTTCGGCGAACGATGCAGTGACCTCTCAACAGTTCCCAATCACAGAACAATCACAAACCATAGAATCTAGAACACAGAGATTGCTAGAGCCAAGCCAAAAGAACAATTCATTACCAATTTTCCAGAATGATTACACATTACAATCTTCAGTTCTTATCTAACTGAATTCCTGACCTGGCACTAACAGCTGAGCTGGCTAACTAATTTCTGTTAGCTTAAGCTCCACGTTACCAACAGACACAAGCTACACGAGGAGCTAAACGATGCCGTTTAGCTAATTCGCTAAAACACATAACACGACACCGTTCCGCTTATTGATCTAAACGTTGCGCATCACTAATTGAATCTAATTAACTACGACACCGTATCCTTCTTCTTCTTCAATCTGTCTGAAATTCTGACCGTTGGGAGCACAACAATTCTCCCCCCTTATCCACATCCTTGTCCTCAAGGATTGAAATTGGGCCAATTGCGCTAAATAAACGTCCAATCTTCCCAGGTAGCATCCTCGGGCGAATAGTAGGATCATTGAACCAAGACCCTTGGCACAACTATGTTATTGCGGTTTACCAAACCCCTGTCCAGGATAACAATGAGAGTAACTTTCAGCTGACCTTCTTCTGTTACTTTGGGAAGTGTAGAGTGCAGTGAGTGTTGCTGGCTCAAACGTTTCTTCAGCAGGCTGACATGAAAAAATGGGTGCATCCGAGAGCCCTCAGGAAGCTTCAATTTGTATGCCACAGTGCCCAGCTTCTCCAATACCTGGTAAGGTCCATAATATTTAGCACTGAGTTTCATATTTCTCTTCAGGGCAATAGTGGTTTGCCTATGGTTGTAACTTGTAACCTTAAATAGACCTAATCACCAACTTGAAATGACCTTTCACTTCTTTTCTTGTCTTCCCGCACCTTCATTCGATTTTGAGCCATTTGTAAATTTTCTTTAATCAGCTCCATCAAGTGATTTTGTTGCTCCAAATTCTCCTCTACAACAGCCACTTTTGTATTCACTTCCACTAATTCCAATTGGGGTGCTTTGTAACCATAGAGGGCCTGGTGTGCGTTCGACAAGTATACCAGAGTCTACCTCGTAATAATAGGACGGTGAAGTCCGAGTTTATCGAATCCACAGAGACTTGGTCGGTGATGTTTAAAATTATTAATTAGTTAAGAATTGTCAAACTAAACTAGACAGAAAATTAAATCAAATCTTGGGGTTTTAAAATTGTTTTATCTTTGACTAAGTCAAGTCAAAGATTGAGATTTGTAAAACAACTTCAAAAGTTCAAATTTCGAAAATCAAAAGAGAGAGAGAGAGAGAGTGTTGGTTGAGATGTGATTTTGATGGTGTCAAAATTGTAATTAATTACCCGAGATGGAAATATACGATAATGATGAATCAACCCGACCAATAAATTTCATTGGCTAACCGGTTAAGGCTTCGCCAAATCTTAAGGTGAAAGTGGTGGTTTACTCAAACCCACCCGTCATAGGGCCCCACTCACACCTTAGCATTACGGTTATGGTCGCGTTGGTAGGAAATGATACAATGAAACTAATGTCAAGATCTCAGTTTCCCCTTATGTTCTAATCTGCAATAGCCACATCCCCCACGGGACATGTCTCCTACTACGATCAATCGAAACAATCCTGTCGAATTGTTGGGTAGCATTATGAATAACAAAACATGAGTTTAATTCAACATACATTATACATTCCCATATCTAATTTCAATCACATTGTAACACCTATCATCACATCCCAACCACACAACAACGACTAGACAAACAACATATTAATACACAAATCATGTTCGTAAAGTAAATCAACTAAATCACTAAACATGTTCATAAATCAAAACAATATCCAAATCATAAACAATATGAAATATGCAACAATTAACAACCAATATTCAAAATTTTTAGAAAATGAAGTTGTGCTTACAACCCTCAACAGAGGACTAGAGCTAAAAGGTGTAATTGATGTTGTCACGATCCACCCGAGCATCCAAGAGTGTCGATCTTCAAGCTCCAACGTCTTCAAACTTTCCTCCTCTGTTTCTCTCTGAGAAAATGATCAAAATGAATTTTGGAGGCTCCCACAAAACCTAATCTCCAAAAATGAAATGAAATCGGGGTATTTATAATGGCTAACGTTGGCACCGCAGCGTGGTGGGCTGGCGCTGCGGCGCCACGTAGATCCGGCCACATCAACGCTTGACTCAATAAAATGTGTTGTGCTGGATAGCTGACATGGCGTCGTGGCGTGGTGGGTTGGTGCTGCGGCGCCACGTAGATCCATCCACGTCAGCGCTTGACTCAATAAAATGTGTTGTGTTGGATAGCTGACGTGGCGCTGTGGCGTGGTAGGTTGGCGCTGCGGCGCCAGCTGCACAGAACATCTTCACATGTGATTTCTTCTTTTTTCGAGCTCGCCTCATTTAGCGTCTTTCCACTTGCTTGACCTGAAATCATCATGAAATATACCACATGCGTGAAACCTACCAAAAATGAGCTAAATATCGTGCAAAACACATGGAAATACAACAAAATTCCTAAAAGTCTCACAATGCTATAAAGTGATGCACAAATGTAATATGAAGCATAAATGAGAACAATTAGGTACAAAACGATGCAAAAGTGCACTTAAAAGCACTAGTTTAGGCATGGTTTAGGGCCGGATAACTAGCACAAAATGCGAGTTGTCAATCAGCGACCTCGATTTTAGTGACAGATGACATTCCGTCGCTGATACTGATCAGCTACGGATTTTTGAAGATCTGTTACAGAAAATTCCGTAGTTGATAAGCCTTTTTCTTGTAGTGCTTGTAGCAATCTTTTAGTGTTCCATGAATTTAAAAAACTTAGAACTAAGTTATACAAATGATTATAAGATTTTTTAAATTTGTCTTAATTATTGAAATTCATAAATTTTGACTAATTTGTTTGTGTGTTCATTGCAAACATATACTTAAAAAAATTAGGATTAAGTTATACAAATGATTATAAGAATGATTTTGATCAATAAAGCATTACACTACGAATTAAGGCAAATATCACATTAGTAGCACAAAACACGAACTTATAATAGTTATTTTAGTATTATTTACTACTCTCCCGTTCAACGCATGAGTTGAATACTAGTTTCTTTTATTTTTGAGTTAACAATCTTAAAATGTTGAAATCTGGAATTATCCAACCAATCTTTTTATTTGTTGTAATGAGAACAATGATTTTTCCTTGTATTTTGTTTAATCGTTTTGCCGTACGTCATGTCACTTACAAGGTCGGTAACCTCTAAATTCACAAATTTCCTTCTCGAATAAACTCTAAGTTCCCCTTCTCGTTGGCTCACTTGGATACTAACAAGGCATTCCACTCCTCTCAAACCCTAGGATGTTACTTGATGCAATAGAGACTGCATTTATCCCCACGATGCTCGTAGAGCATATATAACAACTCTCAGACTTGTCTGACTACCACAAAGGAGACCTTGTAAAAGTATAGACAAATCCACAATTGAGGCCTAAAACTAACATGACCTTATCAGTAATCAACCACACATCTACATGTGGCACAGATATTTTGTCAATATAAATACTCCAATCTTGGTATGAGAAAATGATCCACAATTTAAGTATATTTTACTATTAGTTATCTTTCTCCCTCTCAAAAACTCTTTATCTTTGTGATTTCTAGTCAAAATATACTCTCACGCCTAAAGTGGTGTTCAGTAAACACTTATAAGGTCTTCTTAAAAGTGTGCTACCTTTGCACGGGCTCCAAGAATCTAGATGAAATGATCAAAGTCTCCAGCTCTTTCCTAATGGCTTGAGCGTCAAGCTCTATATGTGGACATCTAGAATTGGAACATTTCTAAAACAACTATCCTAACACGGGGATAAAATGACAAGAAATATAGTACTCTCAATTGATCAAGTCAAACTTATGCTACAAAATTTTGAACTTCAACAATTCAATGTGAAAAATTATAGTCAAAATATAATCCAATTGTTACAAACATTAGCAAATAAGCCTAATAATAACAATGAATAAAGGATTTCATTTTGAAACGGTAATAAATAAACTATAAACTATAGGTATTAGAATTAGCGGTAAAAAATGGTCATCAAAATAAAAATCACGATATCTAATTTTGAGCCTCTAGACCACAATTCCAAATTGGAGTAAAAGAGTTTTTAGGGAATTTTGAAAAAAAAAATTATTGTAATGAAAAACCAAGATCTTGTAAAGAAAAACATCCCTTGAGAAAAAATATCTCGAGAATGCTATGCTACATCTTTGGTTTTGAAGATGATATTTTTAACAATTCCAAATTAGTATAGTGTCTACTTGATCATCGAAAGTATGAGAGAACTGCACGTCATAACAAGAAAAAAAATAAAAAAAATAAAAACATTAAAGCGTAGTTGACATAAAACATAAGAATTTGTTGGACAAGAAAAGAAGAAAGATTGAATGGAAAATATAAATTATAGGCATAGTTGAGCTCAAAATTAGAAATAATTGAACAAAATGAAAAAAAATTGAACGGAACATATAAAATATAGGCAGGGGAGGGCCGTTATTTTTGGTATTGCTAATTTGGGTTTCCTGTAACAGGAAAGATTTTGAAACCTTTCTCTCAATCAAAATTCAAAACATTCTTGTTTCCAATTGTTTGGATATTGCAGATAAAATAAAACCACTTTCTTTTGCAAGATGCATATATAAATTAAACAAATTAATTGCTTTCTTGTAGCTTGATTTGTCAGAATTTTTTTAAATTATGTGCATAGCATGAGACGGATGAAACACAAGATTATGCAAATGAAGATTGGATGATCAGCTGATGCATATAGAGATCAATGGGAAAGCGTAAGATAAAGCCAAAGCAGAGTCGGAGCCAACTTTACACGTTTGCGAGTATCCGTTCTCGCAACGGGGGTGAAGAGAGCAGTACCATAAAAACTGAGCATGGTCAAAGTCGTAAATCCGGGCAACAAATTGCTGGTGGTGGCTCCAGATATGTACAATGCAATCGTTTTGATCATGACCCTCTTGCAAACATCTACTGCACGAATCATGTATCCACCACCAAGTACACCCGCCTCTCTTTCTTCCCTAAGGCTTTGTACGAGCAATTCAGGCGCGTAGCCAACTTGTACTTTCTTGGTGCCGCTATAATTTCGGTAACGCCCATTAGTCCCATTGGTCCAGCTAGCATGGTGTTCCCGTTACTATTTGTGGTAGGAGTGAGCATGGCGAAGGAATGGCTAGAGGATTGGCGCAGACACGCGCAAGATGTTGAAGTGAATAATCGTGCGGCCTTTGTTCACGTGGGGAATGGGGCATTTGAGAGAAAACCCTGGGAGGCAGTTCAGGTGGGAGATGTAGTGAGAGTGGAGAAAGATGTTTTCTTTCCTGCAGATATGCTCCTCTTATCCTCGAGCTATGAGGATGGAGTGTGCTATGTGGAGACCATGAATCTTGATGGGGAGACAAATTTGAAGGTGAAGAGGGCTCTAGAAGCCACACTGGATGTGGATGAGGACGAGGATTTCAAGGATTTCTCTGCTACAATCAAATGCGAGGACCCAAACCCGAGCCTCTACACGTTTGTGGGAAATCTTGAGTATAATGGACAACTATACTCTCTAGAACCAAGCCATATTCTTCTACGAGATTCAAAGTTGAGGAACACAACATATGTTTATGGGGCGGTCATATTTACGGGTCATGAGAGCAAAGTGATGCAAAATAGCACAGAATCTCCAGCCAAAAGAAGCTCCTTAGAGAAAAGGTTAGACTCTGTAATATATCTTCTATTTATGGTGCTTGTGCTTATCTCGGTAATAAGCTCTATAAGCTCTGGGTTGGAGACCAAGTTCAATGTCCCCACCTATTGGTACTTGCAACCCATGGACGAAGACATCCCAACAGAATATGATTCTCAAAGTGTTGCACTTGGAGTTATCTACCATCTTCTCATTGCTCTCATGCTTTATGGATATTTAATTCCCATATCCTTATACGTATCCATTGAGGTTGTGAAGCTTTTACAAGCAACATTCATCAATCGAGACTTGCATATGTTCGACGAGGACACTGGGAAGCCTGCTACAGCGCGCACTTCAAATTTAAACGAAGAGCTCGGGCAGGTCGACACCATCTTATCTGATAAAACTGGCACTCTCACATGTAATCAGATGGATTTCCTCAAGTGCTCCATTGCTGGAACATCCTACGGCATCAAGGCTAGTGAAGTTGAACTCGCTACAGCCAGACAGATGGCCAACCAAGAGACTGATGAGCTCGGATCAGAACTTAATGTAGGTGGTGCAGGTTTGATCAGGGCAGGATCAGGTAGTGACATATTGGAGGCGGCAACTATTAATACTCCCTCTAACACTCCCTCGAGACCTTCCATCAAGGGGTTCAGCTTCGAAGACCCTCGTCTTACCAATGGAAATTGGTTGAAAGAATCCAATGCTGAATCAATTTCGTTGTTTTGTCAGATATTAGCAGTTTGTCATACCGCAATACCAGAATGGAATGATGAGACCAACAATTATGTATACGAAGCCGAATCTCCTGACGAAGGAGCTTTTCTTATAGCTGCAAGAGAGTTTGGTTTCGAGTTCTGTAAGAGAACTCAATCCAGTGTGTTCATTCGTGAAAAGTATGGTTACTTTTCAGAAAATGAAAAACCAGTAGAAAAGGAACGGGAGTTCAAGATTCTTAACCTGTTGGACTTCACAAGCAAAAGAAAGAGAATGACGGTAATTGTAAAAGATGAAAACGGGGAGATTCTTCTAATGTGCAAAGGTGCAGACTCAATCATTTTTGACAGGCTATCAGACAATGGAAAGATGTATTTGGAAACAACAACAAAACACTTGAATAAATATGGAGAATGTGGGTTGCGCACATTAGCTCTTTCCTATCGAAAGCTCAATGAGACTGAGTACGAGGCTTGGAACGATGAGTTTGTGAAAGCGAAAACTTGCATTGGGGCTGAGCGAGAATCAATGCTTGAAAGGGTTTCAGATATGATTGAAAAGGAGTTGATCCTTGTTGGTGCCACGGCGGTTGAGGACAAATTGCAAAGAGGGGTGCCAGAGTGCATAGATAAACTAGCACAAGCCGGTCTCAAGATTTGGGTACTAACAGGGGATAAGATGGAAACTGCAATCAATATAGGATTTGCTTGTAGTCTCCTGCGGGAGGGCATGAAACAAATTTGCATATCTGTAAATGAAGAAGATGGTAGTAAAGAAGCATTGATGGATAATGTTTTATTCCAAATGAGCAATGCTTCGAAGGATATCAAGAATCAAAGTAACCAACAACATGCTGCTTTCGCTTTGATCATCGATGGAAAGACTCTAGCTTATGCTCTAGAGGATGATGTAAAGCGCCATTTCTTGAGTCTAGCGGTTATATGCTCATCAGTAATATGTTGCCGCGTGTCCCCCAAGCAAAAGGCAATGGTAACAAGACTGGTGAAGGAAGGAACTGGGAGAATAACATTGGGAATAGGCGATGGAGCAAATGATGTAGGAATGATTCAAGAAGCAGATATCGGCATCGGGATAAGTGGGGTGGAAGGGATGCAGGCAGTGATGGCCAGTGACTTTGCTATTTCCCAATTTAGGTACCTAGAAAGGTTATTGGTTGTTCATGGACACTGGTGCTACAAGAGGATTGCTCAAATGGTTTGTTATTTCTTCTACAAAAACATAGCATTTGGCCTCACCCTCTTCTACTTTGAGACACTTGCCGGCTTCTCTGGGCAATCCATTTACAATGATTGGTACATGACAATGTTCAATGTCATTGTAACCTCGATGCCAGTGGTTTCACTTGGTCTTTTAGAGCAAGATGTTTCTTCAGAAGTTTGCTTGGAGGTAATTTATAAGTACAATTACATTACTCAAATATACCAATATATACAAATTAAATGAAATTAAATTTTGTTTCTTGCAGTTTCCTACACTTTATCAACAAGGGGCCAAAAATTTGTTCTTTGGATGGTACAGAATAATAGGGTGGATGACCAATGCTCTATATACCTCTTTGTGTGTATTCTATCTAACTGTTGAGATTTTCGAGCTAGGGATATTTCGAGGGGACGGGAAGACAGTTGACATGAGTGTTCTTGGAACTACGATGTTCACATGTGTAGTATGTGCCGTGAATATTCAAATCGCTCTCATTATAAATCATTTCACATGGATTCAACCCGTCCTAATCGGTGGTAGCATTGGATTATGGTACCTAGTAATTTTCATATATGGAATGCTACCTCCTGATTTCTCAGCAAATGCCTATCAAATTTTTGTGGAAGCTCTTGCTCCATCTGGAGTTTTTTGGGTTGCTACCATCTTGGTGTCTACTGTTAGTAATTATTTGTACCTAACATACATGTGTTTTATGAGAACATTCTATCCAGAAGATCACCATGTGATACAAGAAATTCAATTCTATAAAAGAAATGTTGATGTCGAGGGTGAGAGATTATGGCGTCGGGAGCAATCCAAGGCAAGAGAAGTTACAAAGATTGGATTCACTGCGAGGGTGGATGCGAAGATCAGGCGCATGAGAGAGAAGTTACAGAAGAAACAACAAACATCTATACCGACACGAAAAAAATAACCATTAGCTAGCTAGCTAGCAGTATAGGAAGTTAATAATCAATTCTTAAAGTATATGTGTTGTAATTAACATTTTTTTGTTTTTCTTATTGTTACACATATTAATGTACAAATTAATTGAAGATTTTGTGATATATGTTGCAATCTAGTCCTATTGTTGTTGCTAGCTAGACTAAACTCTACTAGTGAAAACAGTTTTCATCGATAATATGGAGTCCACTCTCCTTATTGTAACAAAAAAAATCGGTAAAGTTCTTTCTCCATTATCAAGATGTTGATGTCTTCCTACAATATTATAAATCTAATGATGCTCTTCTAGATCTAATTTACTAGGAAGCATTGATTTGGACCTTCTATTTTGTCCTCTAATAGTACTATACAATATATGTGAATCTAATCAATTTCAATACCAAATAACTCCACTCCCTCTTACAATTATATATAAGCTCACATGAACGCAAAATGCTTGTGGGTGAACATCAGCTCCTTACTCTTACTCCACATTACACAAAAAAGGTATTGTAAAAGAGGATGTACAACCACGCTCAACAACACTTAAAAAAAAAAAAAAAAAAAAAAAAAACTTGCGTTGTTAAGTCAAAAGATACTCAAGGCATGTACAATCTATGATTCTAATCTATATCACAGTATTCTACATCTATCGCATAATCAAATAATGTACAATGTGATCAAATTAATACAAAAGTTAAGTAATACAAACATTAAGTATTAGAAACATAGAACTATTACTCCACGTGGCACAATCGGTATATTCCTCAAACTCATTATGCTACATTTACATTGTTTGCATATGATGTTATCATAAAGATCATAAGTTTCAAAACTAATGAGACAACGGCACGTGGCCACCTCAACGCCACATAAGCAATCTAGTTCTGATTAAATGCGATCACACTTGACCCATGACCCGAAAGGCTTAATCGTCTAGAGATCACACATGTGAAGTCTCATACCTTCCTTAAAGGTGACCGAAGCAAGCAAGAACTCCCGAAGGTGTCAAAAGAAAAAGAACGGCTTAACATAGACCAGATGCCGCGACATCTACATCCATTACCGCGACATACGTGAGTGTCTGGTTAGACAAGGGAAGCTTATCCAGACCAATGGTGTAACATCAACATGAAATGTCGTCGTATCCATGCATGTCTCGTCAGACGCGAGAAGCTTGTCTGACCGGACACACAAGCCTTTTCCAGACCAATGACGCGAAAATTGCACACCTTGTCGTGGCATGCCTGCTTATCTCGTCCTAGACCAGACATATGGTCCTTGTCCTGCTCCGCGACATCTGTCCCTCCATGACTAAGTGCCTCCTTGTCTCCTCCGGACGTTTGACTCTTGTCCTTCCATGATAGATCTTGATCTCAACTTCGTTTCTCACATTTACTTATTTCTCTAGCTTTCTCTCTCTAGAAAATCTCTTTAGAACTCTCTTGTTTCCTACAAAAGACTAACTCTCACACCGGATGTGTCGTCTCAAAAACACCACCTCGAGTACTTCGTTTCTTATGTGTGTTGTCTTTACGCAGGACTCACGACCGAGAAGACTACTCACATTTCCTTGGAAGGAGTTGAGACTTGAGACCTTGACACTTAAGACTTGAAATCTTGACACTTAAATTTTACTTGACTGTTGAGGAACTTTACAGTTAGAAGAATTAGACAAAGAACTTGGATACTTAGGTTAGACACCCTTTCTTACGTGGACAAGAAGACTCACACTCCTAGTGTGTTTGTGATGAAGAAGTCAATACATGCGCATAAGCTGGGTTTCATTGCCAATAACGTTTTGAAAGTCAACGTTCCCCCTAACCTACGGATGACAACAAATACTCACATCATTCCTCTCCGCCGCAAGAGAGACTATAATGGGCGTTGCACCACTCCCTCTCGCACCGGCCCGAGACGTGCGAACACGGACGTCCCCTTTCAACAAACCCTGCTACCTCAAGGGCGAGACTCTCCACTCCAATCATGTCCACCCAGGACCAGTTGGGATATTGTATCAACCCTCGCACTGGTAGGGTGGAAGAGGCTTTTGAGCAAATCCAAGAAGTGTTCAACAATGACTTGCCTGAATTGTGCGACCACCTTAAGCGCAATATGACCAACTATGTGGAAAGGGTGGCGGGAACCTCTCAAGTCCCACTGCTCCCTAGAGTGCAACTCTCACGCCTCTCGGGGATAACTCCCTCATGGTAGGACTCACCAGTTCCATGAGAGTGTTTAATGGTCATGTGAATGAAGTGGTGTGCACCTCTCTGGCCGCCCCAGTCGTGACACATGTCGCTCCAGCAGCCTCTACTACTCAAGATCAATCTCCACCTCCTCCTACGGTTCTGGTCCGGTCAACAAGAGTGGAGGTTCCTCCCATCCGCGCAAACCTAATGCACCACACTAACCATAGCCATCATGATGCCCAAGCCGGTGATGGTCACGTCAACCACACTCTGCAAAGGGAATCTACTTATCCTAGGCATTCTCAACATGACGAGAGTCCCCTGCGTTCACAACACGAAGATAGCTATGATGGCTCTAAGGTGTCCAGGTCGCGTATAAACAACACCCACCATCGAGAACCTCCAACATACTCTTGTTCAAGACATCATTGATAGTCCCCATCATCTCCCCAAGAGACCAACAGGCATGGGGACCTTCATCTTCACAATAGACGTACAAGGGAGTCCCAAAGACCTCCCCAAGTTTGTGACGATAGGCCTACTCTTGTGGCTCTACAAGAAGAGGTGAAATGTCTCCATGGACTAATGGAATCCATTATTGCCACAGCACCAACCCTTGTTGTGTTAACTGTAAACAACCCATTGAGTCTTGTCTTGCGAACAGTTCCAAACAACCACATGATCGATTCCAAGACATGATATATGAATGGCTCACCAAAGCTATTGAGTTTGTCACCCGCTTTGAGCTCATAATGGAATGGCTCACCACTTGTGACGCCACGCAATGCAGGATCTTCTCTTGTACCCTTGTAAGCCAAGCCCAAAGGTGGTACTGTGACCTTCCTAACAGAGTCATCACTTCTAGGAAGACATTCAGGAAGATGTTCTTAGAAAGGTTTGCATTTGAAATAAGGGTGTGGGGTTACTTTGGATGTGTGGGGTATGTGTGGGGTTATTTTGGATGAGATGATGATGACCGCTCTCAGGGTAGGGGTAATAAACCCTTCCTTTAAGCCACATTTGAAACCTCCCAGCCAAACATTTGGGAAGTAATGCTCAACATTTCTAACAACCACATTGGAGCAGAAGATATGTTTGCACAAGCCAGCAAATTTCCTTTGGAGGTCTACACAACAACCCCCTTTTCGCACTCACTTTCCCCATTGGGATACAAGGTCCCCTCCTCCGCGATATGATGCACGCCGCTCAACACCCCCTACCAAAAGGTGTGTGATTACAT